>JANEHU010003948.1:0-64591 GCA_027563435.1 Nasonovia ribisnigri
ATTTTGTGATGCATCAACCGATAATGTTATAGGTTTTGAACAGTCAAAATAGTTTAAAACAGGAAATGTTGATATTAAATTTTTTAAACGACCAAATGCTTTTTCATAATTTTCATCCCAATGCCACAGTGAATTTTTTTTTAATAAGTCACGCAAAATACTAGATTCAGAAGCTAAATTAGGTATATATGCACCTAGATAATTAATCATACCTAGAAACCTTTGTAAGTCTTTTACACATTTTGGTGTAGGTAAATCAATTATAGCTCTGACTTTTTCATTATCTGGCTTGACATCATTTTTATTAAAAATATGTCCTAAAAATTTTACCTCTTGGACTCCTATCTGACATTTTATTTTATTAAATTTAATATTAATTTGACGAGCTCTTTCACATACTTTTTTAAGGATAAGATCATGTTGTTCTTTGTTTTTAGCATAGATGATAAGATCATCAACATACAAAAATACACCATCAATATCAGAAAAATGTTCAGTCATTACTCTATGAAAAACTTCTGACGCACAATTTAATCCATAAGGAAGTCTAATAAATTTATACCTACCAAAAGGTGTGTTAAATGTACATAAATTAGCACTTTCCTCATCAAGTGGTACCATCCAAAAACCAGAGCTAGCATCTAAAGTGGAAAAATAACATGAACCATTTAATCTAGATTTAACATTTTCAAAACTAGGAAGTGGATAGTGTGAACGTTTTATGGCCTTATTTAAATTTCTTGGATCTAAACATATTCGAAGCTTATTATTTTTCTTTATTCCAATAACTATAGAATTTACCCAAGAAGTTGGTGCATTTACTTTTTCTATTACTTTCATGTTAACCATATCCTTCAATTCAGACTCTAATTTGTCATAATTTTAAATGGAACTCTTCTAGGAGAATCAATTTTAGGTTGAATATTAGTATCTAAATGAATATGATAACTAATTGGTAGACATCCTAGACCTTCAAATAAATCTTCATACTCATTTAAAATAGAAATCTCTTTACTATTATTTATGACATTGATTCTAGAAATTAAATTAAGATTGTTGCAAGTTTCCAACCCAAGTATGGTATTGCATGAAAAATCAACTATAAAAAATTCAATTAAGTAATATTTTTGTTTGTAAAAACATTTAATAGTACTTTTACCTAAAGTTGATATCTTATTTGAGTTAAAAGCCATTAGTTTTACATTAGATTGTTTTTTAATACTACTAAAGTCTAGATTCATTTCATTAAAAATTTCAATTGACATTATATTAGCTTGTGCACCTGTGTCTAACTGACAATTCACATCTCTATTATTAATTTTTAAGACAACTTGCCAAACATCATTTTTATTATTATCAGTTATGGAACCAATAAAAAGTAAATCATCATTATTAGAATTGTTTTCAATAAGTGTCACCTGATTAACCATTTTTGTCTTACAAAATTTGGCAAAATGATTAAATAGATTACATTTATGACATTTAATACCTTTGGCGGGACATGAAAGCTTATGACTTTGACCACAACGACTACATATAGGACTAAATTTATTACCAGTACCGTATGTCTTCTTTGAACCTTCTTTTTTGATTCTTGACGATTGACTTGACTGCGAAGACTCACAAATTTGATTGCTCTTTTCTGATGATGTTGACTGACGATTCTTATGACCATACAACCCTTGATGACGACCTCGACTATTGAACTTTTCTTTTAATTGGACTGCTAATACTTCTTTGACTGCTTCTTTGCTCTCATCCATACCATTCAGTTGCTTAATTCTTTGTTGTGACAACGTCATGGACGAAGCAATTTTCAATGCTTTTTCCAATGTAAGATCATCTTCTTTTAATAGACATTGTTTAATATTAAGACTATTTGTATTTAGACCACATATTAACATAATATCTTTTATTAGACTTTCTCGTAAAGACTCAAATTCACATGACATACTTTTATTTGTTAAATCTGCTATATATTCATTAATACATTCATCAGGTAATTGATACCGAGTGAAAAATTTATGGCGTTCCACAGTGGCATTCTTACGTGGAATAAAATATTCATTGAATCTGAATATTAGATTATCCAATGTCAACTATTTTATATTAACATTAAATGAATTATAGATTTTTAAAGTAGCTTTACCAATGAAGTGTAAAAATATTGATATTTTTCGTATTTCGGGCTGGCTATCATAGCCACTCGCAATTAAATAAATATTAAACTCTTGAAGCCAATCGGACCAATTTTGACATAAATTTCCATCTAAGGATAGTTGGCTTAAATTACCAATAAGACCTGACGACATTGTGTTTGTGTTGGTGGACATTTGGACATTAGCACACGTGGTTTGATGCGTCTCGTTTATTGATTCATCATGTTGTGATCCAGATTTATCTGCTTGATCCTTCTTTTTTCGACCCATAATGAATCAACACCTGACACCATGTTGTATTTAATATATTTTAAATAAATTGCTGAACACTGTTTGACATTTTATATATTTTATACTTTATATAACACGTACATTACACACAATATATTGACTTATGACCACGGACTAAGATAGTATGGACTGGAAACGAAAGCCTAATCACCGGGCCGCTTGAGGTTTGGAGATGGCTAGTGGCAAAAAGTGCGGGGTGGAAATCCCAAAAATGCAGCAAATGCGAATCGCGCTCTATCTATATTTGTAGATAAGAACCATTACTATCTAATTCATGAACTTCCTTCCTAAAAACTAGAATCTTTTTTCCCTGTGGCCATCATACAATTTCAAGAAAAAATTTAAAATTTCCCAACAAATTGTTGAAATTAAAATTAATGTTAAATAATGAAAATAAACACGGACACGGACTGATAGTACTATCTTAAAATAATAGTAATGGTTTGATTTTAGTCCGTGGTAGCGCTAAATTCGCAGTAGCTGTCATTTCCGGAATTTCCACCCCGCACTTTTTGCCACTAGCCTACTCCAAACCTTTAGCGGCCCGGTACCGCATCACCCGCCCACCATTTCGTTTCCAGTCCATACTATCTTAGTCCGTGCTTATGACTAACTAGTAACTGGCCCTATATGATAATACGTAATCTTTATATTATTATTATCATTATTATAACAGTGTTACCTTATCATAACATGCATATTTCTCAATGTTCATTGGATTTTTATGCTCGTTTAATATTTTCTACACAAATTGATGTTTTTTTCTAATAATTATGGTTTTATTATTTTATTTTCGATTAAATTAACAGTCGCGACGTACCCATAACGGAGCGTATTTATCTTTATTGCACTAATGTCTATGCTATCGACGTTAACGTTAATCTAATAGCGATTTGGCGATTGGTGTATGACTGAATTATTTGGGCAAGTTTATTTTCCTCGTCAGTCGTGTGTGAACTGTCGCGTGTAATAAAATTGTCCGTGCTCTGTAAAATTTACCTAAGTGTTTTAAAAAATTATAATATGCCGACAATTTCACAAACTAGAAAATTCGTTTTGGAATTCGGTGAAAACGTTTTTTCAACAGACGGTACTATTCTATTTTGTAAGATCTGTGAAGTTAAAGTGAATTGCGAAAAACGATTTACGGTTACTCAGCATGTAAAAACGAATAACCGAGCGGTTGTTAAATCGTCAACGAAATAGTATGAATAAGGTATCAACTACACAACAGTTTTTCTCTTCAAGTACCTCCAAAAAGTGTGAATTTTCAAAAGATTTATATAAGTCAATGATGTGTGCTAATATTCCTCTTAATAAAATCATGAATACTGAATTTCGGTCATTCCTAGAAAAATATACCCTTAAAGATATTCCATGTGAATCTACTTTAAGAAAAACGTATTTAAATGAATGTTACGAAGAAACAATCGATAAAATTAGAAAACATGTTATTGGGAATAAAATTTGGGTATCTATCGATGAAAGTACTGACGTCGAAGGTAGATTTATTGCGAACGTAATAGTCGGAACCTTGTTGGTAGATGAACCTGGTGACATATTTTTATTGACATCCGAAGTTCTTGATAAAGTTAATTTTTCAACAATAGCTAAACTATTTGATGCATCAATGTTTACTTTGTGGCCAGATGGAATCCGGCACGATGACGTACTTTTATTTGTAAGTACTTATTATGTATGAGAAAATTTAAAAGTAATAGGTAATGTTGAAATTAAGCACAAACCAACATATATATTTTCTGAATTTACATTTTATTCATCTTATATTAAATTATTGTTTGTTATCAGTGGCCTACTTACAAAATATACTATATACATTAAAAACATACAAAAATAAATTAAATTATTAAAACTAAAAATTATCTAAGTACTGCTTTGTGTACAACATTCCTGGTTAACCTGTCTTTCGCTAACACGAAGAGATTTGATGGTTTTCCTACACGTGAGCAGGCAACATATAGCTGTCCATGTGAGAAACATGTGTTTTCCAAATCCAAACCGCAAATAGACATTGTTTGGCCTTGAGATTTATTTATAGTCATTTATTGAGATAAAAACTATCCTATATATTTATTACAATAATTGCAATGCAAAAAAAAATATTGAGATAAAAACCATCCTATATTTTATGGAGATAATTCTCGGAACAATTCATTTCTACACGCCGCCGACGATAAAACACACACAATAGAAAAAAAGTCAGATTACAGGTAGCTATATAGATACTGTCGCGGTCGGTCACGGGAAAACCCGAAATACACCATGCAATTATACACATTTATTAAAAAGTTAATTAAAATATTTAAAATATTAAAAAATTTGAAAAAAAAAAACTATCCTATATTTTAAGTTGGACCAAATTACACACGGTGTAAAAAATGTCATCAAAATCGGTCCAGTAGTTTCGGAGATTATCGTGAACATACATCGTGACACGAAATTTTTATATATGTCGTAGCCACTTAATGAAATTGATCTTTTCATGAAAAGATGACCATTTCATGAAATGGAAACGGATTTTTTACACTTCGTGAAATTCGAAAATATTTCACAATATGGTCACTTTTTCATGAAATGGTCACTCTAATTTAACATCGTGTAATTTTTTTCACAATGTGGTCGTTCACTTTGTGTACTGAAAATTGAAATACAATATTTATTACACACGTAAATGTACAAGCTTTGATAAGCATAAATGTAAGTTATTTTTATCTAAAGAACACGTAAAGTTTGATTATATTCGTTAACTAGGTAGGTACGTGACACGTATATTCTATACGACTATTATACTGCAATTACTCAGATTGCTCAACTAATGTGTAGATAATATTTTATTGGTTTTGATAAAAGTCATAAGGATAATGTCATACCAGCATTTTAGTTATACTTTGATGCTCAAGTTTTTAGTAATTGCTGTGTTGATCATTCGATCGTATTCTATTACAATTATCTACTGAATTATATCTCTACGTAGTATATTAAAAATGGACAACTTTAATGAAAAAACTGAGTTTTACCAAAAAATGGAGAAATATTATTTGGATAAGCCTGGTAAAAAGCCATATTCATCTGAACAAATCGAGTCGATAATTATGGAAATTAATGACGCTAAATTAACGTAAGTACCTACGTATACCTACTATGTTTATTTATTTGTTTTCTTATAATACATGGTGTAACTCGTCGATTTGACAAATGCAAAAACTCTTTCCCTCTTTTAAATATTTATGGCGTCTTATTTTGTTATTACCTATACATAATATATTATACGAGTGTGTACCTATGTGTGTGTCAATCAGTGGCGTATATTGGATTTAATTTTTATGTGAAGGGGGGTGTTATAGAAATCCCGAGTTGAGATTACCAACAGAATAATTTACTAATAATAATATTTCTGCACACATTTACTTGGTAAACGGAATGGTAACCGCTTAACCATCTCTATATAGGTACACGCCACTGGTCTACATACTATACGAGTTAGAACGTTATAATAATAAATCGTAATATACCTACAGTTTTAACTTATGCGAACAATTTAAATGCACAATCACGACAAGTGAAAATCATTAAATCAAAGAGGGAGGGGGTGGTAATCGTGTTTTTTACATATATATGTTACGGTAAATGATGTTAAATGGAAATTAACGTAATTCACCGGTTATTAACGTTATTTACCAAATACACAGGAAATTATCGTTATAAACCGGATAATCACATCAATGACCAAATACACAGGTAATTGTTGTTATAGACCAGATATGCACGTGAATCTCAAATACCTACTACAATTTTAAAATAGGTATTTGAAAAAAAAATGCATTATTATTTTTTATTTGTTTTTACAATTTGTACTCCCATGACATTTACTATTACATAATTTTTCAGCCTCACGGCAGGCACAACGTTTATTATTACAACCAGTCTTGCAATGGCAACGCTGGTACCCTTGAGGGCCCGCAACCGAACTATTACTAGCTGCTTCCCTCAGTGTCAACTGTCTATCACCTGCTAATTTTATCACATTGTCCATGTCTAATAGATTTTCTTCGCAAGCAGCTATTTCTTGGCGTGTGTAATTATATTTAAGAAAACCATGTTCCGTACCTATAAAATAATTAAAACATTTTTAATTTTAATAATATATTTTTTTATTAAGAATTAACTTACAGAGTTTGTATAAGTCATGTTCAACTTGGGTGACAACTGCCAGTATATTTCGCGGAAAACCACGAGCTCTATCAACGTCCGGTATAGTTACACGTACAGTTCTGCCTATTTCAAGCTGAGGAAACTTTTCTTTAGAAAGTTTCATCATTTTCTCTCCTTGTTTTTCTAAATTTTCGTTACGTATGATATTTTCAAATGTAATCTCCACGGCTATACCAATGTTATAATATGTATAGTAATTGTATACTGTATAGGCCCAGTGTCCACCTTATCTGTGGCCGATAAAGTTTTATTGATTTACCCAATTAGTACCACAATTAGTTTAGCGATCACTTTATCATTGCTCGTTGGATATTATTTTAAAATAAAATCAACATTTCCCAAATCATACGGTTATTAACGTTATTCACTAGAAAATAACGATAATTCCCACATTCGTAGGTAAATAACGTAAATAACCGGCGAATAACGTTAATTTCCGATATAACATCATTTACCGTAAAATATATATATTAATTGTATTATAATGAACTAGCTGATGCCGTGCACTTCGCTGCCTGTAAAACATGACAACTCTTAAAAAAATTGTGACTATTCAACTCATTTCGTGTGTAACTCGCGTACAGTAGATTAATACCTAAAATTGAAGTTGGCAACAATTTTGGAGTATCTGTTCAAGAAGATACTCTTTCTGAGATACAGCAGGTTGAGGTAGAAGCAACCAATTATCTTGAACAAATGTCTCGCTATTATGCATCTCGTGGTAAACTTATTTCCAAGGTTTGTATTAGTTTTATATTTCAAATTATGTATAGTGTGGTGTAGCTTGTGGTTTGAAAATATCATGATTGGCTTATTTATTTTAATCAATGTAGCCATTATATTACGAGCTCAACTTTTAGAAAGAAAACTATTTTTGATTTTGGTATCCTTGTTTAGTCAAGATCTCTATTAAAAATTATATTATAGTTTATAGGTTAATTTACAGGATATTTATGTTAAAATTATACTTTATTTATACGGAATTACCTATAAAATGATGTATTTATATCCGGTCTAAAAATAGTAATTAACTCATTATTTTGTTAAAGGGTTTTTGATTGACACCGAAATATTAATAAATTGTAATATAACTATTTGAAATAGATTAATTTTTCCACATATCATATAAATTATTTAATGCTCGGTAATAAAAATTCCAATTTTTTCTGGATTTAAATAATTCCTGATCCGTAACATATATAAAATATATATTCATTGTTTATTTATTATTAAATTCAAAAATTTCAGTTTTAATTAGTAAATGGGTAGTAAATTGTTTTGAAAGAGACTTTTTATGTTGCATAGATTTTAAAGGAGAAAGAGCTTATTAAATCGACTTATTTCAAAATATTTTTTTTGGATTAATTAAAATTCTATCATTTTATTTCGATATTTTGTTTAATTGTTCACTATTGTGAATAAGTGGTTAAATCACTATTCAAACCGTATTTATTAACAGCAACCCATAATCAGGACTATTAACTTCATTCTCTGACGTAAATAAAGTAGATAAGTAGATTTGAAATTCAAAATTAATCTAAATCATGTCACAATGTGATATGATTCTGTCACCTTGAAATCGGTATTATATTTTTATAAATATTCGTAGGTTTTTTTTCATCAAAATTACTGTTAAAGTATGATTTAATTGTAACTGCTATTTGTATTTATTTGATACTTACTATAGCTGGCCACAATATAAACTAAAGAAATTACAACAGTGTTTATTCATATACTGTTGGTAACAATTTATAATCTGAAATCCGTCATTATATGTTTATTGCTCGTTCGTGACAGTCAAAGAAATATTTTGCAAAAAAAACCGTGACTTTTCTATTCGCCGTTTATCGTACTTCGTTTCTTCCTAAACTAAACCTAGCCATTACAGAGATTGCCATGGAATCTATTAAATGCACGCAGTTGTTTGATGATGCCAACGAGATGCGTTCTTTGATCGACCGACTGGACTTGGCTGTCGACCGTAGGATAGCGGATGTCGGGTTTCCGTTACGACGCGGACTTGTGAAGAGGTTCCGGTCTTCACCTGAGTTGTCCACTAACTCGCCCATGTACCACCAGGAAGCAAAGGCTGCCTCATCAGTCATCACCGGTCCCACCTGCAGTTCTTCAGACTGCGGAGATAGAAGCACAAGCGGAAACGCCAAGATCCCTGCAACAGTATAGTCCTCTCTTGATCGACGCTTTAGACTTGGCTGTCGATTGCAGGATCACTGCTGTCAGGGTACAGCAGTTACGGCCGCGGCGAGCGACTTTCCGGTCGTCCGAAGAGCTGAGCGTCGATTCACCCGCGTATGGAAATCCAGTGAAGACTGTTTCGCCGGAGGCATCAGAAATTCAAAAAAATCCTGCACGGTCCGATCGCCGTAGATCTGTCTGGAAGAGATCGAAGAGGTTGATCTGGAAGTCAATGGTCAACGCTGCACGTAGAATCTGCTTTTGCCACAGCAGTTTAGTTGACCTGGATTAACGTTCGCGGAATTCGACCCCATCCCCTATACCACCGCGATCGCACCAATGGTACTAGTTCCCACCGTTAGTTTTGTTGTTATTACATTTTATACTCTGTGTTCATACCTATGTTTAATGATTTATTATAATATTATGTACCATGTTTATGCCTTTAATTAATGACTTGTTATTATCACATTATATACCATGTTTGTACCGTTTATATTAATAAAATCGGAAATTAATTTAATTATTTTACTAGGTAAGAAATTATTAATTTATGAAGTATATTCAATTTTCAAAATTTGACAACGTTTTCCTATACAGTTTTTCAAATATTTTCCAAATGCCAAATACTTTTTTTTTTAAATAATTTTAAGCTATTTTGTGAACCAATGTGTGTTGGGACGCAATCGGGATACTTATATTTGGGATAAAATACGACTACCTGAATTCGGGCCGCAATCGGTCAACTCCGAATACGGCAGCTGCATCGTTTTTACAGTAAATAATAACGAAATGATGATTTATGACCGACAACCGTCATGTCTACGGTGTCGGCGGCGACAAAGTGAATGCGGGTGGGCGTATAAGTGAGAACCAACAATCTTTATCCCCCGCGGCCACCCCAACAGACAATAATACAATGTATTATGTACACTGCTATCATATACTACACAATAGATCGACCCTCACTGAGCTACATCTTGACCCTCGTAAATGTACGGATTATGTATATATTTTATACGCTGTAATTGGTTATCAAGGGTAGCCATCTCCACGGAGATTTATTGATCCCGTCGAAACTACCTGCTCAGAAAAAAGATTCATATATTGGTTCCACCGGCTCTGTTTATAATATCTACACAACGATTCCAGTGGCTACTGTTTGTAATATCTACACATTCATTCCGCTGGACTTTGTTCATTCCCCCTTTTGACCTGACTCGTATATGTAGTCTATTTAGTATTATTTAGACAATTTTATATTTCTAAATTACAATTTTAGCATTCAATTGTATTATAATATGTGAATTGGTCCGGTAAATGTAAGTTGCGTCCCAATAAAAAGGTTCGGTATTTCGCAGGTACATTCGTAAGTTTCGGCCCGTGTGACTGTCATGACGAAAAATCCGTTAAAAAATAATATTAAATATTATAATAATTTTATTGTTGGCTGGGTAATAATGACTCGAATCAAAAGAGTGTTGTATATACGTATGTATGTATGTATGTATGTATGTATGTATGTATGTATGTATGTATGTATGTATGTACGTAGTATGTACAGAGGCTTGCGTATATAACACCCTAATGTGTTGACTCAGGGTAAAACATGCGTGTGACCGATTAGGTTTTCACGATGGTCTACGTGACCGAAATGGCTGGGTCAGCACTTCCTGAAGACCTCGGACCGACCGTTGGGAAGGACCCCGTTCGGTGTCGGGGAGTCGAGTCTGGTCAAAAGAGTGAGCAACACTCGCGTTACTCAGCAGAGCACCCTGATAGTTTATAACAGAGCCTCATATAGTTTAATCAGAATCTCTTATAATAACAGTGTTTATATATATAATATATGTCATGGGTAATGTTAACATTTGGATAATGTCGACATTATCCGGCTAATGTCAACATTAGCCAACTATTATCATTACACGCCATGAATATTAATAAATGCTGGCTAATGTTAACATTAACCGGTTAATATGACATTAGCCAAGGACTTATGGATAATGTCTTAACAACTATAAAATTGCATCATGCATGATATGAAATCATTTTAAATTATTAGCAATATTAAATATATTTTAGATACAATTAACCATATGCAAAAAAAAAGATACAATAATTACTAATTACCATGTAATACATAATACGAGAATAATTTAAATGAGTTTATACTAATAATACAATATTAAATTTTATTTTATATTTTAAGATTCTTTTTTAATTAGTATTTAAGAATAGAATTAATGTGTTACTATTTATTATTACATGGCATACTTCCATGACATTTTGAATTACACAAAATATTAGATGATTTACACTTACAACGATTGGTGTCACATTTACCTTTGCATGAACACCTTTTGTATCCTTGACCACCACTACCGTCTGATATTAGACCAGCAATTTCCGTCAATGATTTTTCTATAGGTACCACCTCATCAAGCGGTATTAATGATATCGGACAAACACAAAACCGACGGGTGCTATAAGTTTTTCTTCTCCTCCGAGGTTAGGTTAGGTTAGGTTTATTTAGTACATAACTTTTAACGTTATCCAAAATTAACTGGTTAAGGTTAACATTATCCGGATAATGTCAACATTATCCAAATGTTAACATTACCTATCACATATATATTCTTCAATATTTAATTTAATAAATCAGTTATAGTATCAATAGTATTATTATTACAAACATAAATTCTTTAGTGTCTAATAAAATAAATCGGTAGTCTTAATTATAAGCAACTTGAGTGTTATTTTATTTCATACCAACACCTATGGTTTAGTATCATTCAACGGTGGACTAAACTTCAAGAGTATAATATCCGGTTCTCTACATACTAAATTTTACTGTAGAAACATTGCATACAACGAACACATATTAGTTTACCGATAACCGTACTATACGAGTGCACGTGGAGGTTTTTGAAAATGATCGTGATAAATAGTAAATAAAAATTAATCATTAAAAGTGATTGCTGGTCATAAGTTTCGTTTTCACAAGTTTTTAATAAGATTTGCAAAATTAAATAGTCTTCTTAACACTAAAATTAGTGGCGTGGTGAACATTAGGTTTACCTAATGCAATTTCTTAGTCTTAGACATTTATTTTTTTTTTAAATTAAAAATATTGCGTCTAACTGGAAATATTAATAGTGGTAATTTTAATGTTTATTTATCTATTCCTAATATTCATAATGTTACAGTAAATTTAATTACTACTTCAGAAGGCGATTTATCTATTTTTAAAAATGTTAGTGTCACAGGAAATAGTAAGAAAAATAAAAACAAAATTAATAAAAAAAAGTAAGAAGCGTCGCCGTGCTAGATATACAGATAAAACTCGAATCAACCAAGTTAAGAAAGTTAGAACAAACTACAAAGCAATCAAACCCCTAGAAACTTTAGGGTTTCCGACTAAAATTCATTTACGCAAATGGAAAATTAAGAAATTATCTGGTCTAGCATATAATCCCACAATTGATTATAAAAATAACATTGGCACTATGAACCAAAAATGTAATTTTTGTAACGCTCTTAAGTGGAAAGGCGAAACTCTTGATATGTGCTATAATATAGATAAAACACAACTAACCTAACCTAACCTTACAGCCGCCACCAGAACCATGTACAAAAACATGGACAATTTTATGTGGCATTCTCCAGAGACAGTATGCCCACAAATTTAGTTATTTTGGGACCAACAGGAAAAACATCATAATATGTAGTTTATAGAGAAATGTTATAATAAGATTGTTATCATAAATTATTATTTTTTATTATATACCTATTAAAATTAATCGTCTGTCTTGGTCTGCGGCCGTCCGGTTAAAGTTGGGCTGTAGACATTTTTTATACTTAAACCCGGCAACGACGGGTAATTCAGCTAGTACAATATAAATTAATGTAAATATAATATGTCTGGCCTGGTGGCACAGATGAAAACGATATAATGATTCTGGCCTGACAGCACAGATAATAAACATGTAATAATAATATAATTTTTAGTTGTGGTGAACCACCTACCTATTGTGAGGTCATGGGGTACGTGGTGCCGGGATCCGTAGGTAACTCTTTAAATACAATAAAGATAACAGGTGTGATCCCGCACACACACAGCACCACTGCTAACCTACTCACAGAAGAAATCAACTTTCACCATGGACAACACAGAGTCTGCTGCCAGTGATGGGAACCCTTGGCGTTGACACTACCATCACAGTGCAGCAATGCAGGTAAAATGGACTACAGTCAAAGTATAAATTGTATGAACCATCCTAGACAAGCTAACCGCATACGGTGCCAACACAGAACGTGTTTGATAATTGTTCTTTTTGAAGATGAACATGAAAAAACAAATAAATATGACTGATGCCGACAACTGTCCAAACTTACCGTCTTGCTTAAGCACCAAAGGAAAAAGAAACACGATGCTACGTCAAAACTGCTGCATCATGTCCGACTTGAGTTATAAAATTAAAAAGTTAGGAACGGTTGCGAACAGATACAACTACTACTTTGATAAGTTGATACGACTAAAGTTGTGATATAGCAACCTACTGATAAGCTGCTATCAGTCACACATACTAGGGCCTTTTGTCGCAAACATATCAATATACATTTTATATATTACAAATTTATTGCTAAGTATTGGTAAGTGGGTGTATCATATTTCAAATACTTTGCTTAGTATTTTAGCCACTGTATATTAAAGAGATAGGACAGGTACTGATTTAAAATTCAGACACGGTAGTGAGAAGAGGGAGACAAGGGACATGATAAGGAAGATAGGGACCGTCACACAGAGTGACGTGCAGCAATAAGTGAATAAATTGCTTGGCGCTAATAATGTCTATTACACGAATGGCCTAAGAAAATATATTCTAATGCAAAAATGGCTGGAGGGAAATATGCAGTGTTGAGAATAGATAACGAAAATTTCATCTAGATAAGATACAGATAATTTTATAAAAAATTATCTAGATACAGATAAAGATAAATATATTTTACATTTATCTAGATAAGATAAAGATAATCTAACTTTATCTAGATAATATTGTAGATGAAAATTGTTTAGTATAATATTCAAATAACAAATAACATTAATTGTTATATGAATATTATACTAAAAAATGTTTGTACTTACTATGGAACTTCTTTACCTATGTGAAGTGTGAACATAAAGTAACTTATAGTTAATAGGTACCTACAACCTACTACCTATCACATGCCTAATCAATAAACAGTCTTACCTTTTCGTATGGAAAGCTATTTTTAGTGTTTTTCCATATGTATAGCCTAGGCAAATAATTTAAAAACAATTATTGTTGAAATCGTCAACCGTTAATACCCGCATCGTTTATAAATAGGTACTAGTATAGTAGTATTTATAATCCATGATACCATGAATTCAATTTCAATAATATTATATAATATTATTTATATTATTATTTTGTGTGGCGACTGGCGAATTAATCACGTGCGCCTTTATCTTCGGAAACGCAGCGATTAAAAATTAAAATATATCGCCTAGTGTCTAATGTCCTAGTTTATAAGTCTAAAGCCAATAAGGTCTTAGGTTAAAACTCATTATGAATATAATATGTACTGTTGGATAATGTTCTGTCCTCGGCTTTGATAGAAAATTTTAGTAAAAAAATTAATATTATTTTATGAAAAATGTATACGATTTAAATAAATTTATCTAGATAAGAAAATATGTCATCTTAGATAACTAATAGATAAATTGCAAAATAGTAATCTAGATAAGATAATAGATGAGTAATTGTTTATCTAGATAAGTCTCAACACTGGAAATATGGCTAAATACAAAAATGGTCATACCTATACTAAAATGTCCAAATAAAAAAATAACCAGTTAAAAAAAATACTGAACAACAATTTTGTATAATTATAATTAGTGGAGCCTAAATGCAGTATAAATGTTTCCGATAGCAACAGTGGCGTAATTACGGGGGGGGGGATTTGGGTGTCGTATCCCCCCATGACTTTTTTTTTTAAGACTGGTTAACTACATTAACCTATGTACTTCTTTATCTAATAATATATTTATTTTTTTTTGTTATTGATATCATATGCCTCGGTGAAATAATATTATTATAAATAGTATATATTTTATACTTTATAGAAATAATATAAAAAAACACAAATCCTTTATGCTAGTTGTACATAAATACTTCATAGTTCGTTATAAACGCAGCCACACAGGTGGTAGGTATCACTATTGTATATTTTCTATATGTTTTGTGTATGTTTTGAGTTTTTTTATGCATTGGGTAGTGGTCCAAAAATAAACCACCAAGCGGTAAAGTATTATTTTATCGTGGTTCGACGACGCTCGATGATTATCAGATTATTTTATCTAAATTAAAGACTATCATCCTATTGAAGTATTGAACCAAAAATAACTTAGTAATGATTTGTACACTTAATCGGAATTTTCGTAATGACTTTCCTAGTTTCGTCGTTATTCGGTAATCGGTAATCGGACATCGGCTACAAGTTACAGTTACAATCAGCAATCGGCATTCAACTTTTATAGTTTTACAATTCATAATTTGATATTGTGATATACTGATGTTACATTCATCATTCGTGTGGAGTTTTGTTATTTAATTTTAATATTTACTATTTACTCGTCTCTCAAAGTTATTTTAAAATAACTCTGAAAAGAGTGAAAACATATAAAATTAATTCAAACTTTTAACTATAATAGCATTGTAAAATATAAAACATACTTTGTAATAAAGTTGGTAGATCGTCTTTGCCGTTTACATTAAGATATACACAAGTACCATATGAAATTCCATTTGAAATATTATTAAAGAATCTGTTTTTACCTTTGGTAACTTACTTATTTCTACTAACCTTTTGGATAAAGAATTAAAATCGTGTATGATACTTATGTCTTTTAGGTTCTGGGGAATTAATTTTTAAGACTCTCTGATATTACTGATTCATGTTTTGTGTTTTCTGGGATTAAATCAGTACAGATACTTCTATTAGATCTATTTGTCGGGAATATTATGGAATTTTCTGTATGGATTTCACAATCTTGGGAGGTGGTCAACCTTCCTACGCCTGAGATCTGAAATTTTACTATTTGTGGAGGTTCTGCACATTTAATGGTCACTAAATCACTAAAGTTGGTTGTGCATAAAATAACAATGCATTAGCATCCAATAACTTATCCCAAATGGATGTTGTTAATGTTATCAATTTTATTTTGCAAGTTTCTGGGATTGGTTGATATGTTAGATGTGCTACTTCGCAAACGTTCGATCTCGAGCAGCGGTGGAATTTTTGACCATCTTTACATAATTTGTAGGTTCCTAAATTTACACATGATTCTCACTGTTTCCCTGTCATAGTGAAAAATTCCTCATTATCATTGTTAATTAGTAATTACCAAATATTCGACTTAGGTTTCAATTAAAATTAATGTATTGGTAGAATATATCATTGATAATGAAACAACTCGATACACATTAAATACTTTACTTGAAATCAAGGGTATTTCAATAGAAAATATTAAGTACTCGTTTTGCACGAAAATCATTATTTCAGAGATTTTGAAAAGGTTTGGCATGGACTCAGGTATTACTTCTATAGGGAGGTCGTTTCCCATGGGTAAGTTGATTTTAATTTATTTTAACTCCTGTATTAATTTTCTGGGGGTAATTACGCTGGTGTGGATCTTGCCATCCAGTGCTGCATTTATAATGGCAATAAGGTTTTGTGCTTCGTAAGCATACTGATTGAGAGTTACCTCGAATAAAAAGGCTTGCTCTAACAGTTTATTTTTAAATTCTAATTTGTTGATATTAACGATACTTTCTTGGGTCAGTCTTTGTAAATACTGCAAGTTATTTTCTAGTTTCTGATGATGTTCTGTGACTTCCTATGAAGTATGGTTTGCGTCCAATATTTCCGCTTGTACAACTCTTGTTTTGTCTTTGACTAAATTAATATTCTGAATTTTGTTTTTGGTTAATTCTACGATCTGTTTAAATATGAATTCGGTGTCGATTTTTGAGTATGCACTATACAAAAAGGTTGATCAGGCGCTTGAAGGTGCCTCCCATTCCTCGGCGATTTCGAATTTCATTATTTGAGTTATGCTCTATCGATAACATCGCGTTACGACGATTTAACTGAATTTCATACAAATATGGACGGGTTGTAGTAGAAAATTGGTTTACGAATTGATTACAAATATTTTCTATTTCTGCATTACCAAAGTTTGCTATCATTTGCTTACAAATTGTCTCCATTTCGTTATACTGGGTCATCAACTTATCATATTTTGTGGTCAAGATTCCAATGTCCACATACGTTACCAAGTCCCATTTAGTGTGAGAAGTTTTGATCATTCCGTGAGATTCATAATAGAATCCTTTGTGGTCCGGGAAGGTAGTTATGTTATAATTCTCTTGAGCTTCTGATGTACTATCCCATATCCACATTATCAGGATTACCATTTTCGGAAATGAAGGATTTTTCTTGGAAATTCCAAAGAATGCCATGATGAGATTCCTGGAACAAATTTATTTTCCTTGTTTCATTTTTCGTGAAATAACTTTAGTAAATTTTGGTTATGGTCTGGTTCTTTTTGTTACTTTTTTTTATGGTTACATTTTTATTTGTCGGATTTACATCTAAGATTTTATACGGACCTAACCATTTCTGGGCCAGATTGTTTTTTGCGGCTTTTTCTTGTAGTAAAACCTTCTGACCAACTTCAAAACTTTGATGCTTTGCTGTCTTGTCGTACTGTTCTTTTGACTTACTCTTTGCTTCCAGCAAATTGCTTCTTGCATAAGCCTGAGCTTCTTGCATTTGTCTTTTGACTTCGTATTGAGGTTCTGGTTCGTTGGTGAAAGATGTGGGGATTTTTACAGAATTTCCATAAACCAAATGATATGGCTGGAATTTCGTGGCTGAATGAACAGTGGAGTTATGGCAAAACATCGCATATGGGATTTTAGTATCCCAGTTTAGTAGATCTTTTCCGATAAAATTTTGTAAATATTCTGCTAAAGAACGATGACTTCTTTCGAGACTGCCATTGCTCTGAGAGTGGTAAGGTGTGGTCGACGTCTGTCGAATTTTAAGGAGTTTACACACCTCTTTAAAAACGTTGCTTAAAAATTCCGTACCACAGCCTGTCACCAGACTTTGCGGTATTCTGTGTAAGCACACGAATTTGGTCACAAAATATTGTGCTACCGTATTCGCTTCATGATTCTTCATGGGGAAGCCCATGCGAATTTAGTGAGGTCATCCTGTAATGTTAAGATGAAAGAATTTCCACTATGTGAACGGGGTAGTGGTCCTATGACATCTAGGAATATCTTTTCGAAGGCTCTGGTAGCTGTGCTGGTAATCACCATTGGCTCTTTTGGTGTTCTTGTCGCTGTTTTATTCTTTTGACAATCTGGATATTTTTTTATGAATTGTTTGATTTGTTTTCTCATGCCCTTCCAGTTATGTTCTTCATACATCTTATTGAACGTTCTAGTTAATCCATGATGTCCTCCTAGTGGGTTTTCATGCAATTCTTTTATTTTCTGTATTTTTTGGTCTTCTGTTAATTCATCTCTGGTGTAGACACAGACTTTGATGTTCGATTTCCCAAAGGTATTTCGAAACATTTTTCGGTTGATTTCCCATTGTAGTCCATCTGCTTCACTTCCAATCCTTGGACAAGCTAGACGGGTTATTTTTAATTTCATACACAATTCTTTAAGTTTCTGTAAACAAATATAGATTGCTTGATACGTCGACTTTTGCCAATGATGCTCTATTGTTAATAAATAGAATATTGTTCGTTGTTCTAACTGAATAACGGCTACATCAGTAACTGATTTTTGTTCTTTTCGCAATTAGTCCAACTGCCCGAATTTCCATCTCATTTGAAGGGCGATACCTCGAGACATATTAAAATCGGCGGAAACGCAATGTGCTATTGATGTAGTAGGTTCTGAGTCGAAAATATTACCTGTTAGCTCAATTACATTGGTAATAGGTTTAGCGTCGGTAATTAAATAAATTGGTATTCATCAGAAGGCTCAGTATTGCATAGAGGTTCTGAAGTGTTTGAGACTTCCGGTAAATCTACGATTTTTATTCTGTCGGAACCATTTGTAGACGTTACGCTATCTTCTAGTCTTAAAGGTTCTAACTTGGTTTTGGATCTAGTCGTGACAGTTCTGATTCGACTAAATGCATCAGCGTTGGTGTTGTTAACATCTGGCTTATAATGGATTTCATACTCATATTCTTCCAGTTTCAACCTCCATCGGATTAATCGGGACCCCAGGTCCTTTACGTTGAAATGCCAGCTTAACGCTCGATGATCTGTAATAATTTTGAATTTCTGACCATATAAATACGGCCGGTATTGTTTGACTCCCCATACTATTGCACAAAGTTCCTTCTCCATTGTATTATAATTTTGCTCTGCTTTGTTTAGAGCGCGCGATGCATACGCTATTGGCAGATCTTTCCCAATTGGTCATTGAGATAACATGCGACCAATTGCAAAATTGCTGGCGTCACATGTGAGATTGAATGGTTGTTCAAAATCAGGGTATTGGAGGAGAGGTTTTTTGGTGAGAATAGCTTTTAATTTGTCAAACGCTTCTTGGCAAAGGTCCGACCAATAAAATGGAACATCCTTCTTTAATAACGACGTGAGCGGTTTTGCAATTTGTCCATAATTCGGAACGAAACGTCGGTAATAGCCTAACAGACCCAAAAATGATTTGATCTCCTTAGCATTTGTTGACGTTGGAAATTTTACTACGCAATCAATTTTTGGTGGGTTAGGCCTTACTCCTTTGTCGGTTATAACATGTCCTAAATAGTTCACTTCTTTACGCATGAATGAACATTTTGACGGTTGGAGTTTGAGGTTTGCTTCTTGTAGTATGTCGAATACTTCTTTTAATTTCTTTGAATGATCTTCAAGGTCGAGAGCATACATGATGATGTCATCCAAATACACAAATGCTTTGATCCCTTTCAACCCCGTTAATACGGAATTCATTAGACGTTGGAAAGTGGCTGGAGCTCCCTTTAACCCAAATGGAACTCTTAAAAATTCAAAATGACCTTTGTCCGTAGAAAAGGCAGTTTTATGGCAATGGTCTGGGTGCATTTTGACTTGGTGGTACCCTTGGGCCAAATCCAACGTAGTGTAGTACTTGGATTTTCCCAATTGGTCCAGAATTTCTGTAATGTTCGGTAGAGGATATGCGTCTACCGTTGATATTTGGTTTAACTTTCTGAAGTCCACGCACACGCGATACTTCACGACACCGTTTTCATCAGGCTTCTTGGGAACTACGAGTAATGGCGCATTCCAAGGGTTTTTGCTCAGAGCAATAATGTTGACCTCTTCAAGTTTCTGAATTTGTCTGTCAATTTCTTGTCTATGCTTAAAAGGCAACCGATATGGACGTACGTTAATCGGTTGTGCGGCCTCACTTGTTTTGATCTCATGATAAATCTGGTCGGTGCAAGATAGTTTATCTCCATACAGTTGGAAGATATTTGAGTATTCCTCACATATTGGCATAAGAGATTGTCTTTCTTCTTGGTTTAGATGATCCAAATTTAATTTTCCCCTTAGGGTTTCAAAACGGCCTTGTCCGCTGATCTTGTGTAATAGGGAACTTGGAATGTACTAATTGAAATTCTAC
This sequence comes from Nasonovia ribisnigri, assembly GCA_027563435.1. Taxonomy (NCBI): domain Eukaryota; kingdom Metazoa; phylum Arthropoda; class Insecta; order Hemiptera; family Aphididae; genus Nasonovia; species Nasonovia ribisnigri. Next base: position 20,609 of record JANEHU010003948.1, read on the forward strand.
TTGCATCATAGGTTCTTCAATTTGAATACTTATAGTCGTCCGTCCTAATGTTGGAACTAACTGTTCGTTGATGCCCTTTAAATAGTAAACGGTATCTTCATATACCATTATCTGATCCAAAAGTGAACACATTTTAATTAGATTGAGATCACTTCCTGAATCCAGTAAAAATTTAGCATTGGGGTTAATTGTCTGAGAGGTTCTGCATGTAAAAGTATTATCTGTTAAATTTGACTTTAATGTGAAGATTCTGGGAATGATATGGCGGCGCTTTTTATGCTCCCTACCGGAAGTCCGCCGGAAGCGCCCGGTTGATTTCGGTTTTCCGAAGTCTCTGCTTGAGCGGCTTCATTCCTTTTTCCGGTAACATATTTTAATTCCCGGCATACATCTTTTGTGTGCCCCGGTTTTACAGTACTGGCACGTGATAGTGTTCACTGTGGCTTTGGAAGTTCTGTGTGGCGTGCTGGAATTTGTTGGTTGATTTGTGTTGTTACCTCGGTTGGATCTACAATCGCGGGACAATGTCTTGGTTTATTGCAAATGTTGCAGGAACCATTTAGCTTTTTCGTTGTCACCGAGTTTCCTTTGTACAGTTTCTTGGATTCTTCGGATGACATCCTAATCCGTTATTCCTCTCGGGCGGCTTGTATGGCCTTATCTAAAGTAAGAGGGTTTCTGGCCTTAATGTAGTCCTTTAGATTCCCCAAGCCTTCCATAAAGACTTGAATTAGCTGTCTCTTAATAGAATTTTCCATCGCTTGAGCAATTTCTGGTGAAAAGTCTGCAGTCTCCTGTTCAATGATAAGGTTTTGTAAAGCTTCTACTCTCATTGAGTAGGTTAGAATATTTTCACCATTTTTTTGTTTAATGGCGTACAATTCTAAAAATAAATTTTGTGTGGTTCGCTGGGGTTCTAGACTTGTTTTAAGTGTTTCCCGTGTGTCGAATGTTTTAAACTTGGTTACCTGCCACGCTTTCCCGGTTAACCTGGTTTTGATTGCCTGAAGCACCCCGGTTCCACTACACATGACACAACAAATTCGCATTTTTCAAGAAAAATCTCTAAATTTTCGGTGTATTTTCCATCAATTGACTTTGGTTATAGCCTAATCGCATCTTGAATTCCTATTTGATTATTCGATATGGAATCTCCATGTCTTGAACTGGCGCTGTCTCTTGTCTTCATGATTTCCTGAATCTTGAGATCGTTAATTTTTTTTTTTTTTTAGTCGACGGCGTATGTATGTATTACACCACGCCGGGAATTTGTTGATCGTGCGTTTATAAAGACACGTTCACACGCAACAGTATGCATGTATATATACACACCATATAGATGTATATAAAAAATTCTAAAATATTATAAAATAATAATATCTTATACTATTTGTGTTACCTTACGCAACTTTGTGTACAATGTTCTGTTTCGGATGATCTGCTTTCGTTCGTTTCCCTTTCTTCTAATATATTGTTGAAAGTCTAGTTCGGCTATTTCTCGTGGTAACGGGATACTGATATTTGTCGGATCCCACCGTTGCCACCAAAAATGTTACGGATCTCCCTGGAGGTCCGTCCACAAATAAAAACAACGAACACTTTCGAACTATAATATAACATATTATGTTACTCTCTATATTTAACTCGAAAAGAAAAACTTACAATACACTTAATGAATTATTTAATGTTTTATAAAAATGGTCTGACAATAATAATGTTAACCTAACCTAACCTGCTCTGTAATACCACTGGCACGTCTTGCTATTCGAGCCGTGCCTGTAGCCAGCGCTTGCCTGGAATTGCTGTCGCAGCAATTCCAGACAGTCGCCGTCGTACAGTATTATATTATACACTATTATATATATACTAACTAATATAGCCAGGGGTTCTTAACATGTTCATAAGCAGAAATTTGCTATAGTTTTAGAGGGGGCTCATATTTAAAAATACTTTATTGCATATCAAAGCCGCTCTCTGCACTTCCAAGTATAATATTACCCTTAACGCTGAACACCATGCAAAACTAAGCATGATTTATTTAAACATACTATAGGAAATATTTAAAATATTTGCACCATGTCCCTCCAAAAGGCGTTAAACGTGTCCGTGGTGGATAACATAATAAAATATACATTATAGTAGTCTATGTATAAACCTATGTAAAATTATATTCATACGGTATTCATATTCCTTAAACATTTTATTTTTATCTCATTTCATTTTTTTTTTGTTTATAACAATAGTCAAATAAGAGACGTCACAAAAATAGCTATTAATTCTTACATTATATAGTACTAATACTATACCAACAATTAATCTGCGTACAAATAATCTTTTTGTACTAATTTATTTTATCATTATTTGTATAAAATAAATATAATATAGAATGATTCATCGACAATGCTCACCTTTGTATTTTCTTCAATGATAGTCAAAATAATTTTACTCAATATGTTGACATATCGATATAAATTTTATGATTATTTAACATTGTTAACAAAGATTATGTCTGTGATAATGTGTTTTTTATATTTTTATTTTTTTAAATTTTTGTTTGTGTCTGTCATCACCTTTTAGGACAGTAAAAATGCTTAGATTTTCTTCAACAGTATATTCACTGATATGAAAGTAAATTTAGTTGGTTTTTTTTTTTTTGGGGGGGGTCAAAAATAAAAAATTAATTATAGTTAAGTGACGACCATAGGCCCCCCCATTGGGTGTGAATGTAGGTAGGGGACTGGAATAATTTATGGTTAACAGATCCGTGAGGGGCTTTGCCCCCACACCCCTCTAATATTAATATATAATGCATTTATAGTAGAATAAACTTAAAAAGAGAGTAAAATAAGTAGAAAAAAGGAAAATAGGAGGCATAAAGTAGAGGATCAAACTAGTGGGGCTGCAGATGATGTAATAGCACATTATTATTTCCTATCTATGGAATTCTTATTCTACTACTGTATAGTATTGGGTTAAATATTTATATAAAGGTCCGTCTTCGAGCGTAAAATATACGTCTGTTCACTTACCTCATATGACTGCGAACAGTACTCGTTAACCCTTGTTACAATGGATTTGTCTCTGATTGGTGTGGGTCGATGCACGTTATTATTATTCTACGATTCATTTTTTACAATATCCTATCACACTCAAACGTTCATTTTTTTATAAGTCATACGTTTAACATATTTTTGGTACTCAGCAACATTAATTTGATTTGTTCTTCAGGATATGTGGGATTTAGTGCCATGGATAGATTTTACACATATAGAATATCATTGGTGTCGTATTTATACTTCATTCTTTGTTTCTTAACTGTCTGTTCTCTGCTACTGCAAACTTGCTTACATTATTTTATTTTATCTCCCCTTTTGCTGGTTTTGCTTAAATATTGAAAGTTTGATTCTCTTAGGAGAAAAAGTGCAACACTATCACAGATAAAATATGGCTGGTACAGTGCTCGAAAATACGAACTTTAAATATACTTTGGAAAGTCAATGCCCAGAATGCACAGTGAAATTCCAAGCAGCGTCTACCTCTACCACTCAATATTCACTTCATACTGTATTTTTTTTATTGACTCGCCTCGATAAATACGTGATACTCTTTTGTGGTTTAGATTTTAGAAACAAAGACATAGCGATTGGATATCATTGATGGAAAATCTTAGGTTATGTGAATGATAAGTAATTGCTTTTTTGATGTCAGTGATGTTGAATTGGGATTAAGTAAATTACGCGGTAACAAGTCAGTAGGTCCCGATGGTTTCTCTGGTGAATTTTTGTACATGTTACGTTCATCATTATCATATCCATTGTGGCTTATTTTTCGTAAATCATTGGATGAAGGTATATATCCAGGTCTATTTAAGCTTAGTGCCGTGACACCAGTACTTAAATCTGGAGATAGCTCTAACATTACAAACTATAGACCCATTTCGTTATCAAGCCATATTGTCAAACTCTTTGATTCATTAGTCTTGAGTTCTATTAAACCAGTAATTAATTCGATATTAATTGATGAACAACATGGTTTTCGTTCTGGTCGTTCAACAACTACGAACAGTCTAGTTTTTTCTCATTACATATTTGATGCTTTTATAAATAGAACACAAGTAGATGTAATTTATACGGACTTCACCAAGGCGTTTGATCGAGTAGATCATAAGCTATTGATGAGAGTGCTAATAGATACAGGCTTTGGTGAACCATTACTGTCGTGGTTTGACTCCTATCTACGGGATCGTAAGCAATTTGTAAAGGTACTTGGAGTAAAATCAAACATTATTGATGTACCGTCTGGAGTTCCTCAAGGAGGACATCTCTCTCCCTTGTTATTTTCATTATTTGTTAATGATATTAAAAGTTCTCTGGTTAACTGTCGTTTCCTTCTGTTTGCTGATGATCTTAAGTTATTTTTAAAAATTCAGTCTCTTAAGGACTGTTTATTACTGCAGGACGATCTCAACTCTCTAGTCTCTCTGGTTTCGTGGGCTAATAACTGTGGGTTGGAACTTAATATTTCAAACTGCCGTTCAATGTCATTCTATAGGTCTCGAGAACATATTAATTATTCATATATGATTAATGATAATCTATTGCTGTCTGCGGGCAATGTGATTACAGATTTGGGTATCGTTTTTGATCGTGAATTAAACTTCCATGCTCATCTTGATAAAATTTGTTGTAAAGCTCTTAAAACGTTAGGTTTTATTAGAAGAATTAGTAGTGAATTTAAATTAGTGTCTTCTTTAAAATCTTTATATTGTGGCTTTGTGAGGTCGATTTTGGAATATGGATCTGTTGTTTGGGATCCGGGTACTTCTTGTGGTAAGAAACAAGTTGAACGTGTTCAACGTAAGTTCCTCAATATTGCAGCGTACAAATTAAAAATTGATCACCCACCCCATGATTATTCTCCAGTCATGCATAGACTTGGCTTGAATACATTAGCTGACAGAAGATTGGAAGCTAATATGATCTTCCTCAGACGTCTTATTGATGGCCACGTAGACTCTCCTGAACTATTAGCCCAAATTAACTTTAAAGTTTCATCTTTTCATTATCGTCAATTAATTATTTTTTCCTTACCCAAATGCAACACCAACTATGCAAAAAACTAGCCACTATATCGCATGATAAGTATAGCCAATAAGGATCCATCAGCACTACTATATTATTAACTATTTGTACTAAATATATAATATTACAATTTTGTAATTTGGGCTTGTCCCGTATTGTTATAAAAATAAATAAAAATGATTGAAATGATAGTTCTTCTAAGTTTTTACAATGTAAAATGAGTGTACCAAAAATAAGCTCATACCTGTTTGTTAGAACAAAAACGCAGTAGTTAGATTGACTTTATGAGAAGAGATCGAGTACGGCATGGAGACGGTGCGTCGGTATGTGAATTATTATGGTTGCGTTGTCGTGATGGGGATCAGCGTGGTGATTGTAGTGCACTGGTTGCACTGATTGCGCTGCGGAGTGTATTGTCTGTGCGTGGTGGTTATATAGAGAAGCGATTGTTTTATCACCACTCAATTGTTGTTGCGTAACGTAAGAACCGATTATACACATTTGCTACGAAAAGTGTGCATACGCGCACGTTGATTCTGTGATGGTTTTGCAAGTTGTCATTGGTTCTTTTTGCAAAATGTTGATTGAAAGGTGTTCTGTTGGCTTTGTGCGTATGTGAGTTATTGTTATTTTTCTCTATGTTTAGTGTTTTTAGTACAAATATTCTGTTTTTCAATTTCATGCGTGCTCTGCGTCGGTGTCCATGTGTGTAGAATATATTGTATTTTACTCGTTGTTACAGGTTTTTGAAATATTGTCACGGAAAGATGTTTAGCGAATTTGCATTTTCATGTGTGTTGCTTGTGATCTCATATGATGTGTTTTGCGTTGATGTTCTATTATGTTCTGCACAAGTGCGAAGGACGTATTTCTGTTGCGTATACTAAGTACCTATTGTGCTGAATGCGATATTTCAAGATTTTGTGAGTATAGTGGTACTCATATTAATTCATGTGATTAAATATTGTTAATTATATCTAGTGAATTTATGTTCCGATTTGCATTGTTTTGCTATTGTTTTTATTTTATTCTCCCTTTGCGTTATGAACTATTTGACGTTAATTTCTTTGTTTCGGAAAAATTATATATTGGCGCTTACGAACGAATTATGAGTTTCTGACTTTTGTTAAATGTAATTCTTGTGAGTTTTGCACGATTAGTATTACTATGACAAATGTATTTAATATTCTAACCGTATAGTTTATTTACAATATGTGTATCGTATAGATCGTATAGATCTTGGTCGTGAAAGTGTTGGTGAGCTGTTTGTGTTCTTGTGCGAAAAGTATTTAGCAATTATATTTTAGCACTTAAGTGAATAATGTACCTGTATACATGCAAGAGTATAATTATTGTAGGCTATTTTTTGATGGGATGGAATTCCGATTGAGTAATAGTGTATTTGTGTTGCGTAATATTCATTTATCGTATAATTCCATTACACCCAAATATGAGCATTATTTAGTGCGCGGATGTCTTGATAGCTTGTCGGGGAGATAACATGATGATGTAACTGTCTGGGAATGTTGGTTATGTAATATTATTTTATACTGCGTAATATGTTTTAATTGCGTTTTTTAATTTATTCTAACACCCAAATACGAGCTTGTATGGTACACCGATTTAATGATTTTTATTGAAATATAACATGGTGTAGTATTTATATATTACACATTGCAATCATTTTGAATCGATAAACACGCACTAACGTGAATTTTCTCATAATTTAATACGGCAAGTGTGCGGTTAGTAGTTATACTCGATTTTAAGTTTAAGACGATTATTACCTTTCGAGTTTACCAAAAAAAAAAAAAAAATGGTTTTGCGTAAAAATTCTCATTTTTATTTATGTTTTTTTCTGACACATTCGAAAACATTTGGGAATTTACTAACTTTTAATCCCCTAATCTACCCACTAATTAGATTCACTTACATACCAGATAAAAGGGTGGTTTTGTAGAAAATTGGCACATTATTCTTATTTTCCCGGACTAAAAAAGAACACAAATATCATTGTCCACAAACTTGTAAGATTAATACATTCTTTCGCTCCGCACATAATACAAAATTTAAAAATAAAAACTCCTCAACGTAATGACTAATGAAATCATATTTTTTTTTTTTAGTTGCACTATATTTGATTTGTTTAATCAGGATTAAATAACTCCAAAAACTCTAGAACATTATAATTTCTTCATTCCATGAATATTAAATTAAATTTAGTTAGTTAATTTTTTTAATTTTTGTAGTTTAAAAAAATTAACTAACAACAATTTCCTGAGTGAATAATTCATTTAAATAATTTAAAGTTTTCTGTCAGCTTGAATGGAGGCTATATAAGGAACGACCAAACGCCAAATCTATAAAATAAAAATGTTTCTTTTTACTAATAAGAATAATTATGTAGATATAAAGTATGCTGCTTTTAAGTGCTTTACAAATTAATAGTACAGAAATCTGAGTTTGGAAAACGGAGATTCTTTATTTATTTATTGATGACGTTTCAAAATAAAAATTCGAACGATTAATTTTTGGGTTATTTCTTTGTGTGTACCAAGACAAATAATGTGTTATGAATGGGGATTTGAAAATATTAATATTAATTCATCAACGCTTATAATTTGTAAAAATGGTCAAAGTATAATAAATTCTAAATAGGTACTAGATCCAATATTAGGTACCTACATCTATTTTATATTTCTATAAAACATTTTTAAGAACTTTAATATTATACTTAATATAAACCTATTTTAATAACTATAAAGTCAAAGAAACTAGGTACTCGTTCAATTTTTGAATTAAGTGCATCAACATTTTCAACAATAAAAAAAGTTGGGCGAGTGGGTATCACTCTGCTGTATAGTAAGTTACAAGTAGGCCACTGTAATAGATGGTGTTAAATTTGAAAAAAAAAAATAGAAATAATATAGAATATCTACCCAAGTTAAAAATCGAAAAATCGAGAAAATAAATTACGTATAGGTACCTACAAATTATAAAACAAAATATTCTATGAATATATAAAGTCATATTTATAAAATATATAAGTATTAATTCTTATAATACATTAAAAAAATAAAATTTATCTAATCAAAGATAATTCTTCTCCGGGGATTTTTTTCCTATGACTGGGCTTTTTATTATTATTACTATTTCATAATTTTCCCTACTATAAATAATTAAAACTCGTCTGAGAAATTCAATGGGTGAAGAAAAATTTGACGCATTTATGATGATGGCAGTCGAAAAAAAAGTTTTATTTAGTATTAATAATGATGATATCATTAATATGTTAAAAACTTAAAGTGATTTATTAAATAATAAACTTTCTTATTAAAATTAAATTGATTGTAGTTTAAATTATATACATAACAATTACTTGAGTGGTATATAATAAATTTGCAACAGTTATTTTATTACGTTTTATATCGATTAATTAAAATATTTAAACATTTAAAAGCTAAATCGTGTTTATAAAAAAAAATATCTATATTATATAAACGGCCGTTAGTGTACTGAGGGCCTCTAAAGTTACGATTTTCCCGGGCTGTTTTCTTCTCCCAGTCCGCCACTGACGCTATATATATAATATATATATATTACTTAGTATATTACTATTATTTACTTAGTACATAATATAATAATTATAGTATTTCTCGATTTAAGATCAAGCAATTTGCTTATTTTTTTTTAAACCTCCCATTCAAAATTAGCTACTCAATACAGCTACGATGTGCACGATCTTGAAATTTGATAATAATTAATATACTTACATCTTCAGTATGTTAAGAATTTTCTAAGTTTGTCGTTTGAGTGAAACATAATAATGTTATTTCCGAATATTAATGAACACATACATGATACAACTATACAAGAATAAAATATATTTTAATTTTAACGGAAGGTTAGCCGTAGGTACCTTTCCCGTGTAATACCTACTATAATCTTGAAATATACGAATAGCCTTCATTATTTATTTTTGTCTTCGGTCGAACAATTTGTTTATAAGCTCATTCCTATGCCTACCTACCTTTAACGAGTAACAGTGCGATTACAAGTGTATTAAATGACGTGTACCTATAGGTAGGTTAGGTACCTATGTTCATAAAATCATACAGAAATAGTAAAAGCGTCGCCGACGCCATTATGTAGGTATAATGTTGTGTACAATAAATTCTTTAACATCACAATACAATTGATCGGATTATATTATCAACTTACAAAAATATAATAACAATAGCAATAAAAAGCCACTTTTATTGTGACGATCGAAACCGACACGATTATTTACCTCAATTACGTTTCACGGTAGTCAAACAATAATAACATTATAACAATAGTTTACTATTGTCAAGCTAAACAGTGCTGCAGATGTCGCACTCCCTGCGGTGACGGCCTCCACCATCCATTCACGTGTACACGCGTATATTGCTCTGCCGTCGCATGCCACATTGCCACCCCTAGGACGTGTATCAAAATGACCATTTCACCTGTAAGATTTGTTCTATCGATTGCGCCGCTTATTAATTACCTCCACTAAAACTTTTTAAATGTTGATTCCATCGGCTCACAGTGGTATGAAGATAATTTTAGGAGACCAAAAGTACTGTTTTTAAAACTAAAAAACTCTAAGTTCTTTTATCATTAATTTGTATTTACAATATTTTAACTCCAAAAAAAAGCTATTTCAAAAGTATTAATTAACACGCACGTTAATTTTAACCGCAATTTACAGGAATTATTTTACTCATATTTACTCCTTGATCATTGGTATTTAGTATTCGCACAATAAATATAATACTTATTCACAATTTGTGTCATATTTTAAATTGGTTTTATGTCCATAAAATTGATGGATGTCGTATACCAGGGTTCTTCAACCTTTTTATGCAGTGCACCAAGTATTATTTTTTACAAATCTTGTGGGCCACATTGTCAGGAAAAACATATATTTTATACAAAAATTCAGTTTTATTGTTACAATTATTATGATTAAATTTTAAATTACAAACTAATATAATTATTACAACATAGATAAACATTTTTCTTTTAATTATAAATTATTTATTTTATATTTAGTGTGATAACTGACATTGTTCTTCACTAACTAATTTTACTATATTTGGTTGGATCTGAGACGATGCAATCCTGAGTGAATTTTCTATGTGAATGTCAGTTAATCGAGCTATAGTTTTCAATTTGACAATTTTTCCTTCGTTATAAGTAAGCTCACAAGTCATAAGTGTAAGTACTGTCAAAAAGAGACATCGTTCTTAATGCATTGTGTCGAAGATTAGAATATGTCTCCGTGTCAATATATTTCAAATAAATGTTTAAAATTAAATTGATAATCATAATCATATATTGATAATATTATGACTAATAACCTCCCTTTTATTTATGGTCTCAAAAAAAAAAATTGGAAAATAGACATTTTGTAGTAATTCATTCATAACATGGAAAAAACAATAAGTTTAAAATCTTTTGGGTTTTGAATGAATGAAAAGCAACTTATATTTTCAAAAATACAGCATTTAATTACATATAATACAGTTTTTTGGTTCTCACGCTTTAATAACTAATGCTAAACCGATGAGTAATAAAGAAAAAAAGGTACTCATTGAAATTGTAAGTAAGTCATATTTATTTATTTGTATATATAATTTGCATAATTTTTGTGTAAATAATATTAATTGTACCTATTGTTGTTACTCTCATTCTACCTTTAACTCATTTATATCTAATTTTAATAATATTCAAGCTAATTCAACTTCGCCCTACCCAAAATCTAATAACTTTAATGCTTTGCCTATTTCTGATCACTGTTTTAATATTTATTACCAGAATGTACGTGGCCTTCGTAGTAAGCTATTTAATCTCCGCTCAAACCTTGTATTGTTATCCTATGATGTATATATTCTCACAGAAACCTGGCTTTCTGATGATATTTCTAATTCTGAATTAGGTTTTGAAGGATATTTAATTTTTAGATGTGATAGGAATATACGCACAAGTAACTGTACTCGAGGAAGTGGTTCATTAATTGCTGTTAAGAAAGAACTAAGACCAACCTTAATTACGACCCCATATGACACTTGTGAGCATGTTTTTGTTCGCCTCACCCTTCCCAGCGGATTCTCTGTCTTTTTAGCAGGAGTATATTTACCTCCTGGCGCGAACCACTTTGTATATGAGAGTCATGTTGAGGCTCTTGACGTAGTCTGGCGTTCTAATAATTATGATCTTGGTTTGGTATGCGGGGACTTCAACTTGCCCAATGTAAATTGGCCCGTTAGTGATTCTGGTCTTGTCTATTCTGGCACTATAACCAACAAGGTCCGTGTTGTTGGCGATCTATTTAGTCTTCTTCACTTCGTTCAAAAGAATCAAATTCTTAATAATACTGGTTCTCTTCTTGACTTAATTTTCACAAACAACGAATCCCCTCAAGTCTTTCAAGCTGCTGACACCTTAGTTCCTTGTGATGTATACCACCCTGCCTTGTCCATATCTTGCCCCTTTCCTTCTGTGCCCTCTATGCTTGCCGCTCAACATACGTATTACGATTATAAAAATGCGAACTACGATAAGATTATTCAAAGATTAGAGAACATTGATTGGTATAACGCCTTAGGCGTAGGATCGGTTGATCAAACAGCTGACTTCTTGCAGGAAACTCTGCTTGACTGTATTCGTGAACATGTCCCAATGCGGAACTTTCGAAATTCAACCTTTCCCAAATGGGTATCCAGCAATCTAAAAAGTCTTCTTTTTAAGAAAAAACAATTACACAAACTATATAAAACGCTAGGTGGTCATAATCGATACTTATCATTTTCAAGGCTGCGTGCCCAATGTAAGTTTGAATCTAAGCGACTCTATAAGAATTATTTGCTTAACATGCAGGAGCGTTTACGTGTAGATCCTAAATCTTTTTGGGAGTTTGTTCGTAGTAAACGAGGAGTATCTACTATATCTGATGAGGTTTTTCTTGGTGAGTCTAAGGCCTCTAGTGATCAAGTTGCCTCTTTGTTTGCTTCTCACTTCTCATCTGTATATGGCGATCCGCGGTTTATTTCCAATGCTTTATCCGGTGAATTTACTAACCAGCAATTTTCCTTCCTTCCTTCAAATTTATCCATATCCATAGATGAAGTTAATGAAGCATTAAACTCCCTATCTCATGTTCGTAGTTCTGGGCCTGATGGTATCTGTGCCATTCTTCTTTACCGCTGTCGTGTCTCTTTAAGTTTACCAGTAACTTTAATTTTTAATCAATCACTATTAGAAGGGGTTTTCCTTTCCGTGTGGAAAATTAGTCGAGTTACTCCTATCTTGAAGTCTGGGAATCCGGCTGATGTTGCCAACTACCGACCAATTTCCAGCTTACCTCTCTTAGGTAAGTTGTTTGAGTACATAGTACTCAAACGAATCGAGCGTCCTCTTTTAACCACCATTTCTATTGACCAACACGGATTCTTCCCAGAGCGCTCGACAGCGACCAGTCTTATTGACTTTGTATCTTACCTTCACACGGCCTTTGATTTGGGTAATCAGGTTGATGTGATATATACAGACTTTTCTAAGGCGTTTGACTCCCTAGACCACAATGCACTTATTTTTATCCTAGACAGGCTTGGTATTGGTGAACCACTCTTATCGTGGTTTGGTTCCTACCTTAGTGATCGTCGACAATTTGTCAGCCTCTTCGGCAAGTCATCCGATTTTTTCCGAGCGTCATCCGGAGTTCCACAGGGTAGCCATTTAGGCCCCCTATTATTTAATATTTTCATCAATACCATGTGCTCAGCTATTTCCTCTTGTCGTCTTCTACTTTTTGCTGATGATTCTAAAATTTTTCTGAGGATTACCACTAATAATGATTGTCTCACTCTTCAAAACACCTTAGATAAATTTACCAATTGGTGCAATACTTTTAACTTATCCCTTAACATTTCTAAATGCAAAGTAATGTCTTTTCATCGCTCCAAGTCATTGTTTTCTATTGACTATAAGCTCGGAGGTATATCAATTCAACGTGTCAACCAGGTACAGGATCTAGGCATTTTATTTGTACCATCGCTTAATTTCAGCCCTCATATAGATTTTATGACTAGTAAATCCTTTCGTGTTTTAGGATTTATCAGACGTCATTCAGTCAACTTCAGTTCTGCTAATTGCCTTTTGGCTCTCTATAAAACATTAGTCCGCTCGGTTATTGAATATAGTTCTGTTGTTTGGTCACCTTATACCACTGTTGACATTAGTCGAATTGATCGTGTTCAAAACTGTTTTATGCGCTTCGCTGGTTATTGCCTCAACATCCCTCATGAACCACACGATTACAGGCCTGTTAATCAAGCACATAGACTCGACTCCCTTTCGGCCAGGCGCGATAATTTTGGCATTGCTTTTATTCAGCGTCTGATCGAAGGCCGAGTTGATGCCCCGAGTATTCTGGGAGAACTTAGTTTTCGGATTCCTAGTAATACTAGGCTTCAAAATACCTTCTATACGTCTACCAATAAATCTAACTTCTCCAGAAATGCCTCACTTTCGAGATTAATGCATACTTTAAATAACTCTTCTGAGTATTAAACTTATTTAGCGGCTCTAATATGAACTACGGAGGCTCACTTAACTTTTATTTTTATTGTACAACTTGTCTATTCTGTCTTTATATTATTTTAAGTATATTTATTATAAATTTGTTTCACAATTTGTTAACTATTTTCTATTATCATTGTATTCTTTTTTTTATGCTGTAATTTAAAAAGCCGTTTGGCGTTAATAATAATAATAAATAAATAATAAATATATGACTACACTTATATTATACATAAGTAAAATCTTTGCCACCAAAATTTTATTTTTTATTTCATGTGTCGACCACCATAAGTCTGCCCCGAAACAGAACTGCCCATGTCACGACGGTGGCGACTGACCTGAACGAAATAGCCCATGCCACAGCAGTGGCGACTGACCCGAACGAAACAGCCCATGCCACGGCGGTGGTGACTGTTCTGTATTGATAACAGCCCATGCCAAGGTGGTGGCGACTGTCAAGAATGGAACAGCCTATGTGACAGCGGTGGCGACTGACCCGAACGAAACTGCCCATGCCACGGTGGTGGCGACTGTCAAGAATGGAACAGCCTATGTGAGAGTGGTGGCGACTGACCCGAACGAAACAACCCATGCCACGGCGGTGGTGACTCACCTGTTTGATGAAAGCCCATGCCACAGCGGTGGCGACTGACCCGAACGAAACAGCCCATGCCACGGCGGTAGCGACTGTCAAGAATGGAACAGCTTATGTGACAGCGGTGGCGACTCACCCGAACGAAACAGCCCATGCCACAATGCTGACTGCTGACTGATCCGTATTGTATTTATGATTCGATCGTGTGCACATAAGAGCTCAGCCAAATTTCGCCATACACTAGTGGATAATCTTTAATAAACAAGGAAAAACACATGGTACTTATAGGCTAATATCACTTTATCAGTAAATAATACGTCCGATACGGGATTTAGGCTGTACAATTCTTAAGGCACATTCACACCAGAGGCGCAAAGATATGTGTTATTAAATCCTCTCTTCCCTTATAAAAATATAACTGAAAATGTATTTATTTACATTTGGTCCTATAACTGTCGTGTTATGCCCAACACTTTTAAGCGTAAAATTAATAATATTATATATTATGATTTATAGAAAAAGAAACTGAATATTCATAAAAAATGGTACACATGATATAATATTATACAACTACATTATATTTTGATTTAGTTATCGTTTGGTTTATTTATCGAGATGATCATTTTTTTATAATATGAAACAAGCGGTATACTATAAAATAATGAGATTATTTTACCGCAGATAATATACACAGTGACAGTACCATAAAATAGCTTTATAATACTGAAAAAAAAAAATACAATAACATTTCTTATTTTTCAAAACGAAATAAGAATTAAACTTTACAATTTTTTTTATTTTTGGGCATTGGGAAATAATTGCATCACTCATTAATATTAAACGAGGTATATATTTCCATATTATTATGGTGTAGTTGTCTAGGAAAACTTTTTAAATCTTAAACTATATAATATCCCGATTTAAGAAAATTGTATTACTGTTTTATATAAGTACCTGTTTTCGAACGACACTGATCCATAAATCGCTAGATTTCTCCATGTCCGCGTCTTTGACTACGCGTCATCCGTAGTCTGCTTTACCCGTCGACCGCCACAGCAACAAAAAAGCTTTCTGCCGGCACTAAGAATCCTACCTAGAGACGACAGGAAAGATCTTCGTTTTTTAATCTTTGGCTTTTTGACCATCTCATCGGCGACTGTCTCGTCGACACTTTTACCCAACACGTCCATCTCGTCCGTTGGTCTAGGTTGCCTCCGGTCTGATGACATTTCTGGCTCATCATAAGACGGAGATACATGGACGTGGAGTGGTTTTTCCGGTGTCGAAGAGTCGATTAACGACTCTCCGTGTAGCTGTAAGCTTGTGCCCGACTCTTCGACAACCGGATTCCAGGTACCGCTATCTACCACTGGCATGTCCGGGAGTTCTATTGGCTTCGGTTTAGAAACTAATACTTCCACGATGCTCTCCTCTTCGGACTGGTCCGCAACTGAATGTGATGATAAAATAACGCCATGTATGCTATCGTCGTCCGAAGACTCAGATTCAGATGACTGGAACCGACTCAGTTGCACATCTATTTCATCCAACAGCGCATCAAGTGATCCCGTAGATGAGTTACGAGCACGATAATTTTCGGATGAACCAACAACGTACATAGTCTGTGGCTCAGTTTGCCGTTCCAACACTGCATTGATCTCGTCTACTAATTCATCGATCAACTCCATAGCTGCAGATATCACCACATCAATTCCACATACATCGTCGTACGAGACATTCTGCGAGACATTCTGTTTAAATTGATCCATGTCTCACACAAAAATATTAATTAATTATAACAAGTTACAAAAAGAAAATAATAGGTAAAGAACTTTGTACGAGCGAATAATATACGGTCGGTACAAACTTCGGACGTCAAATAATAACGATTACAAGATTTGTATTTATTCAATAAACATTATTATAAACGGTGATTAATATTTTCTCCTGGGCAACAGACTAATTCAATATGCGAGTCTTGTAACATTTTTCTAACCAGAATATATAATATTATATTATATACTTTGTGCAAATGTGTTCGATATAATATATATATAGGGTTATGAGTATGAAATATTTCACATGCAATTTTCACTTTGAAATATTTCAAAATTGAAACTTTCACCCTTCTTGAAATATTTCAATGAAATATTGAAAAATATTTTTTTTGGTGTGTCCATAATAAAGTCATAATTATATGGTCACACTGATTTCATATTTATCATCCATATGACAATATCAGCTAATGAAGTATAAACATAGAATATTATATAAATAAAATCATGATAATATCTACATTTTCTTCGCCAATAACGGAAATAGAAATACTGCATGTTCAAGAACACCATTGGCTATTGGGTATTTCAGTATTTGTGACTTGTGTTTGTGTTAGCGAGTAGTGACTAGCAACGTTCGCGTTGTTACAAAACGTATAAATTTATAAAGTTTATTTAAACCTATTTTATTATATATTTTGATTTATATCTAATATACTATAGGTTTTATTTTAATTTTTAAATCATACACAGTTGCCAAAGAGAGGTTTATTTTTGGTTATATTTTTAAAGTTTTATAATTATTATTTATAAATTATAATAAGTAGGTACCAATTATTATATTTCATGAATTTGTTTTTTATTTGAACTCAAAACAATACGTTGTGATATACTGATATATCATTATTTCTATATATTCATATACAAATACATTACATTATAATAAATTTATATGTATACTGTATACATTACGATTCATGTATAGCCATATAGGTATATTATACTTATACAGTTATACACAAAGGCAATAAATAACTACCTTACTTAGTAAAAGTTAACTGTAGTTCTTACTACAATTAAAAAACATTTTATTTAATTTTTCATTAAAGTAAAATATTTCAAAATATTACAC
Organism: Nasonovia ribisnigri; assembly: GCA_027563435.1. Taxonomy (NCBI): domain Eukaryota; kingdom Metazoa; phylum Arthropoda; class Insecta; order Hemiptera; family Aphididae; genus Nasonovia; species Nasonovia ribisnigri. The sequence goes on from JANEHU010003948.1 coordinate 37,799, forward strand.
AATCATTGTTCAAAAAGTATAAAATATGTTTTTGAAAATATTTTTGTACATGGTTTCGAGTAGTTGAAAAACAATGTTTTTGTTAAACAAGTATATTTTAAATATTACAATTCTTATTTTAAGTTTTTTACTTTTTTGAATTACAGTTTTAATTAAATCTCCGATAAGTGGATTAGAATCGAAATGTTGAAATTTTTCAATGATGTATTACTTGTATAACTAGTATTAACTAATGACTGAAGTCTCCCCCTCTCATCACAAGCCTGCTTAAGAAGAGGGGTGGTACATATTATCATTTAAATTAATTCGTTATTATGCATGCTACCTAAGTTGAGTTGAAGAAAAGTTATTATTATTATTACATCAAACATAAAAACTGATTGCAGTTCAGTTACTGAAATTACGAATAATCGTGGCTTCTTAAACAATAGAAATGCATCATTAAAAGTAACAATAAAATTGGAAATAATAGATTACTTGGAGGATTATTTGGAACAATTTTGTGAAAAAAAAAATCGTTAAATTATTTAAGTGACACGGCTAAAAAACAGTTACCTTTAAATAAATTAACCCCCCCCCCCGTCCACCCACCTCAGAAAAAAAAGAAAAATCGGGTGACGTGGCGACACTCTGAAAAGTATTTGGACACAACTCAGTGGAATAATATTGGAAAAAAGTTCAAAAGTATCGACAGAAAATTGGTAGTTATGTACTAACAGGCCTGTTATTATATACATTATATTATAAGGATTTAATTCGAGTTGGTCAACACGGAATCCTAACCTAACCTCGCGATTGGTCAACAAATCGATAATGGGAAATGATGATGTTGATTTGAACGCGAAATAGACGAGTCGGTGAAAACTTTTAACAAAAAATGTTTTTTGCATATTTGTTTAGACAGACACGCAGACGCCATGTAGGCACTCAGTATTTGTGACTAAAATATTATATATTATTATTATTATAAAGTGATTGATGTGAATTTCAAGACATTCGATGGGAAAAAAGCAAGCCTTGATAATATGTTTTTATTTCCTTAAAAGTTACAAAACATTATTTTTAATAATCCGGAGGCACGAAATTTAATTACGTTTTTTTTACACACTCACGCATAAGTATATGTTATATTGATTATAATATTATATAATTATGTATGGTATACAGGGCGTAGGTACCTATGTATAGTTCTGACGAGATATGTGGTGAAAAAAAAAACTTACACATATACGTACTTGGACTACAGATTTCAGACAACACATTTATCATGCCCAAATCATAAATCGAAAATGTAGTTAATGCTGTTGGATATATAAAAAAAAAAATGACAGTATGACATGCAAAAACAGAAAAGTAAAACATTTATAGAAAAATATAGAACTATTGTTTTAGAATGTTAAATTAATTATGTTGTATTTACGATGAATACTTATGAGATTTTTTTATTTAAATGTATTTAATTTTTTTTAAAAATATATATATTTTCCGTAGTCAACCTATACAAATTTTAAAACGATTTTATGTAAAATAGGTACCTACCTATGTGTTCGAAGTTAACATTTTAACTTTTTAAAAAAATTTTGTTAAATTGTAGGTAAAAAACAACTTATTGTAAAATCAGTATAATAAAATGTTCACAGTTCCTCTCAGAATCTAAAATATAAAAAGGGGAAAGTATAGACAACTTCTCTGTTTCTGCTGTACATTATATTGTATTATATTATATCGAGTTTACCAAGTCATTGAGTAAGGCGCTTTAATGTGTTTTAAATTTTAAAACAACGATTTATCATTGCACCTATGCATTCTTAATATGTTTCAACTGCTATTGTAATAATATATCAGGAGCCTCGTATTAAATTTTCAAGGTTTTCGACCCAACAAATACAATTTTACTGATATTTATAGAAAAAATACTAAATAATTGGAAACTGAAAATGTTCATGAACAACTCAGTAAAATGTTATATATCTACGGTCTTTTGTTTTACAGTTACAGAGGGTCTAAAGCTAGAGCTAAGTCAAACCAAGCCACTTGGCAAGAGGTACTCAACCGCGTATCTTGCACCGACACTAGTACGCAGAGTGGCACCCCGTACTGTGGTTTGGGAGGGAGTATGACGCGGACTACATTAGTAGTCAATAATTACCTTCATAATTGTATGCTAAATATTTTATTTTAAACTTTTGTTCATTTCTGTTTTTCTTTATAATACCTAACTGTTAAGCTGTAATTATATTTAACTATTGGAAGCTAAATAACAATAAAATTAGTAATATGTCAACCGCAGCAATCATATTCCATCAATATCAATGACTATATACGTAGAAGTCTCGGACTATATAATTAATAATTGATAAATAATAAAATAACCATCATTAATATTTGTATTAAAAAAAATTACAATGTTTCACGTTTTTATGAAATATTTCAGACTTTAAGTACTACCTTTAGATATATCTACCTTTTTATATAACTAATAATTAGTTAGATCTGTTGTTTTCAGATAAAATAAATGTATACTAACTGCAATAGGTATTACAAGAAATGCATTGCGGTGTTTGACAAGTTCAACGCGGCATTAAAATATTTGCAAACATTGGTGTTAATTATTTGTGTAAACATTATTTTCCTTTGCATAGGGGTATATAGGTATATTTATAAAAATCGTTTTTAACTTTCTTCGTCGTATTGAAATACTTAAATGTAAGCACTCGGTTCTTGGACGAGAGGAGACAGCTACATTGCATCGACTTCACCAAATAACATCTCCAATATACAGATATCCATATAGTAATCGGTGGGTTTGATGCATCGATATATTAAGTAGGTATATTGTGTTTACTGTTTATTGTGCAGTGAATAGATTTGTACGACAGAGTCGGACGTACGGCATTAACCTGCTAACGTGAAAATAAGGTGGTATTAAAATTGTAGCGCAAAAGAATATTGCGAACCGACGATTTGCAAAATACCTGCGCAAATATATGTGTTAGTATTATAGGAAATAAGCATGCAGTGGAAATTTAAAACACACACATAAATACATAAAAGGTACGTTATCGGTATACCTATTCAGTATAATATTTAGTTTGCATATAGTAATAAAACTGTAATTCATCGCGCGATCTCGTGGGATTTGAGGCCGAATAATGGATGGAATCAATCGGCCGTACCTATACAATAATCCTTTCTATGAATGTCAATAAAATTTTATTTGATAGGTAAAAAAACTTGAAAATTTAATACAAGGTTCCTCGTGTGTCAGCGTTAGTGGAAATTAAATAAAAAGTTAAACGTAAATCAATAATATTTTTTATTAGCGTATAAAGTTCAAATTTTGACAAAATACGTAAAAATCACGAAAATATGCAAATTATTTTGAGTTAGAAATTCATAAAAAGTTTTCTTTAAAATAAAGATATATATATATATATATGCATAGTAAATCATAAGCTAAAGAGTTTAGCCTATAAACACGACATGTTGGATGCTAATCAGACTATACAATGTATACAATGTATGGTTAATAAACAGGAAAGACTGTATCGGGATTCAGCACTATATGAAGCGTACATCCGCGGGTGGAAGGATCGAACTTGGACGAAGGTCATTCGCTACGATCCACGCCGAGGATTGAATCCGTCCCCCACCCCTTCGAAAACATCGTCGAAGCCTGCAACCCCAGAACAACAGCTAAAAACGGAAAAGACGCAACTATCAAACCCACCGATGAGCGTCCAAATTTCGGGGCCGACATCGACATCGACTAAGTCGGTGAGGCGCAAAAAAAGGGACATGGCAAGGATGAAGGAATTCTTGGCGAAGAAGAATGCCAGCCGATAGTTCCTTGTTCGCTCCTATCGTTTTAGTGTCTGGCTGTTCTGTTCACCGTCCTGGACAATCCTTTGGGCGTCCGCCACTTTTGAGCGTTGATGACCGTTACCTAACGTGTAAATAACCTAGAATAATTTGTAATTAACTTGTAACCTTTAAATAACTTGTAAAATATAATCTGTGTATAACTTGTAAATAACTTTAAATATCATGTAAATAAACGTTGTTGTCTTGTTATTTAATTGGTTTTTATTTTATAGGTATTATAATAATATAGTAAAATTAATTTACGTGGCTTGAGGATGTTGTATCTATATTGTACAGGTATACTTTCAGTTTTTTGTAACCAACGTAAACATTTTACGAGGAGACTTGCATTTAATTTTCATGATTTTTGACCAAAGAACAAAAAAGGTTAACAATCTATGGATAGATCAAAAAAACCTAAAAACACTGACATCTCATCCAAAAAAACGATATGTGTACCTAATAAGGTCATAATTATTTCTCAAAATTGCTTTATAATTATTATATATTTTTCTCTAGTTTGTTCTATTTTAGAATATGGTCTTGTCATTTAAAATCCTCGTCATTATTGCAAAACAATAGTAAAATCAGAATATGTCGGGTAAACAATGTTTCTTAGTTGTTTTTATAAACTAAATTAAAAGTAATTACAATAGCTGATAGAAAATTTCAGATTCCGCCAAAATGTCAACGACTCAGCAAGTTAAAATTGTTTGTGCTCAATGTTTATCAGGGCAAAGATTTGATTATATTTAATTTAAAATCAATACGTTTTAATTCAAAACCGTCTATTATTGTGTTGTTAATAATTTAAATATGAAGTTTAATTATTCATTTTTATTAAATACAACTTTTAGTATGGGTAGAATAAAAAATCTTTCGACACCTGTATTCCCCGAGTGCGGAATTCTTTTGACGTGATATTTAAATGATAAAAATGTTGCATAGGTACGCCTCAAAAAGGTTTGGCGTACCTATATGACATATATTTTTTTCGATTTCCAATTTTATTCCCAAACGATATCTGCTGTAAACGTTTATTTAATAATAATAGTGATTTTGAATTTTTCAACACAAATTATACCAGATTTAAATATCGATAAATTATATTATATAAAAAAAAATTTAACTAAACAATTTTGGTTAGAACAAGTTATTAATAATTTGTCAGGTCTTACTGTTTTTCTCTGTAGCACCGTATATGTCATCAAAACACATTTTAAGCTTGGAAAGCATCGTCTATGTTGTAACGAAAAAAGATGCAAAAGTCATCAACATCTGGGCCCTATTATAAGTTATAACTAGAAAACGAGGACGCTCCGTAGCTCCGCGTTCTAAAAATATTTTAACACCAAAAGTCCGCATGTCATAAAATTGTTACAAACGATTTAAGTAAAAAATTAATAAAACAAAATTTAGCGAAATGGGACAGATCGCCGTGGCCGTTTTGCCGTGGCCATTTCACCGGGAGGACATTTTAGCCGTGAGCCGTTTCGCCGTAGGGACATTTCGCCATGGTCAAAAAATTGTGTATACACAAAAAATAACTTTAAATTTACCCTATATAATGTTATATGCTATATTATTATTGATATTATTGGATTTTTCTTATTTATCTTATCTTATCTTAAAATGTCTACACATCTCCCATGGCCTTCGACGACGATCACGATTACAATTATTGTGGCAATAAAGTTTTAATCAGTTCTCATCTGACGACACAATTTGCAGTAAGTAGGTAACATTATGGAACAGCCAGTAGGTAACATAATGGAATCTCAAATAATATCGACTCGTGGTCGTGAAATATTTGTATGTGATGGTTTTATGTATGTTTATGACAATGTTAATTTTAATAATACAATACGGTTTTGGCGTTGCCGTAATAGAAGTTTTTGTAAAGCGCGAATTCATACAGGAATAAATGACTACACAGTCATAAAAACTATTAATGAACATTGTCACGACTCGGAAGCGTCAAAAATCGAAGCAGATGTCGCAGTGACAAATCTAAAAAGAAAAGCTACTGAATGTATGGAGCCTACGTCGACTGTGATTAACACGTGTATTGCTCCATTGTCTGAAGCAGCCAAAGTAAGTAATAAAAAAAAATTTATTATTTGGGTGAACATTTTATTTTATAAATTATAACTATATTATTTATTTATCAGGCAACATTACAAAATAGTGCTGCATTAAAAAAACAAGTTCGACGCAAAAGACAAGAAATTCTAGCTGCACCACAAAATCCGGAAAATTTAATCATATTAGAAATACCAGCTTCATATCGTATGTACACTTCATCAACAGGAAATGAGGAACTATTTTTGCAAGATGATAGTGGTCCGAGTCAGGATAGAATATTAATTTTTAGTCGTTCCCGAAGCCTTGATATACTACAGAACTCTAAAATGTGGTATGTAGACGGTACATTTAAAATTGCACCTCCCCTGTTTAGTCAAGTATATGTAATACTTGCCGAATATCTAGACAGTGTACTTCCATTAGTATATATATTATTACCAGATAAACAATCAAAAACTTACGATAAAATGTTTACAATGTTAAAAAATTTAAGACCCAATTTAAATCCTAGTTCTGTTTCATGTGATTTTGAACAAGCCGCTATAAAATCAATAAAAATAGCATTTCCTAACGTTAAAATATTTGGGTGTTTATTTCATTTGACGAAAAATATTAGAAAACAACTCGGTGAATTACATCTTATTTCTCAGTATAATAATATGTCCGACTTTGCAGTTTCTGTAAAAATGATTGTTGCATTAGCGTTCGTTAAATTAGAAAATCTTGATGCTGCTGTTGACGCATTGGCCGAGTATCTTAATGAAGAGTTTCATACTTTATTAGAATGGTTCGAAGACAACTATATTGGGAGGGTAAATAGAAATGGTAGAGGTAGACGCCACGCACGTTTTCCACCAGATATTTGGAACCTTTATAATAGAGTTTTAAATTCTCAAGATAGGACTAATAACCACGCAGAAGCTGCGAATAGACGACTTAATGTTGAAATGGGAGTATGCCATCCGTCAATCTGGGCTTTTATTAATTGTTTGAAAAAAATTCAATCTGGCCATGATTATTTTTATTCTCAGTTAACTGCAGGAAAAAGTCCACCCAAAAAATTAAAAAAATTTGCCGATCTAGATAGACGTATTTTGAAAATAGTACAACAATATGATAGTAGAGACTACATTTCATATTTAAAAGGCATAGCATATAATATCTCACTACCATGATTACTGCTTACCTTTATTATTGTTATGACGAAATATAGTATAAAAAATGTATTATTCTTGTATTATTATATTAAATTAATTTTATTAAATTGTACTATTATTTTTAGCCATTTATTATTATTATAATGATGACAATATTTAATGGCCACGTCGAAACGGCCACGGCTAAATATCCTCCCGGCGAAATGGCCACGGCAAAACGGCTACGGCGAAACGGCCACGGCGAATTGTCCTAGATCCAAAATTTAGTGTTTACCTACAGTTTCAAATTTCAATTGTTTAGTTTTTTTTCCTAAATATATCAATATAATTTTTATTTGTTAGCCCTAAAAGAGTCAAAGTTTGGTATGAGGTTCTGATATACCTACTGTTACAATTGCAGTTTAAAATAGTATAGTTACATAGGCAGCAATTTTATAGCTGACGATTTAAAATTCAAAACAAAGTTCAAAGTAATTATTTTTTCTGTAACCAAAAAATCTCAAATATATAAATACACAGTTTTTTATAATTATTTTAAGCTCAAATTTTTATGAAATTACATATTAAATAAATAAGAATAACGATTTTAGTTATTTTGTTGTGGTTTTATAATATTTATTCAACTTAACGGGTACCGTATTAATAATTATTAATAAAAATAAAATTATAATATAAAATATTCACACTGACAAACCATTTGAACTCAGAATCCCTTTTCGTACACAATGATATCAAATTGAAATCAAATTAAATACCATATCCAATCAACAGTGATTCACTCGTAACCTACTGTAAAACAGATCAACATTCACTAACCCACTTTTTTTTTTTATTATGTTTGTGTTTTTCTATATTTTATTAGCACTGTTATTATTGGCACTTAAAAATAGACCTCAACCAAATAAAGAATAGCAATATACACAGTTTCTCAAGTATAAGTAACGCCTATGAATTCTTATATTACTATAATTCTAATATTTACTAGATACGATAACCATAGTCGGTCTTAGGATTTTTATTTTAAAACAAATCTTATCTCATAAAAATTTTAAACATAGTATAACAAGCCCGTGGGCTTTTCGCTGGTATATTATTTAACTAATGATAGGTGCCTATCATTCTATAACTAATTTTAACTACGTTAAGTAATATTAACGCAAGTAACACAAAATCTAACTACAACTATACCTTTTAGCATAACCATAACCTCTGCAGCCATATCTTGACAGAAAATAACTTCACGCATGAAATTTAGAGCGTTAAGTACCTACTGTGTCAGCAGTTATTATAAGTCACCGAAAAAAAATTAAATTAGTTGTAAACATTCCTTTACTTTAACTAAACACTATAATATTGTTTCAAAACCAAATAAAGTTAAATTAGTAAAAAGCTTATTGAATACAATAAAATTATTAAAAAAATTCACTTTTGAAACATTAAAATATAAATAAACTAGTTTTATTCAATCAAACATTTACAAAGTGTATATCGTCGTTAAAAATAAACAATACATTCACCACAGCTTCCTATTATAATAATAATAATATTTATAGCCAGCACAGTGTATTACACATAATAATATAATAAACAGGTAATGTCCATATATAACTAAATTCCATTTAACGAAATATTTTCTGTTTAATGAATTACTTTTTGAGATACATGACCTTCATTGTCAATCATATATATGTTATTCTATTTAAAGAGTTTCTCTATATTAGTTTTATCTTTATTAGACTTTATTTAAAACGTATAAGTAATATTTTTTCTAACTCCTATTATTCATGTGTTAATGAACTATTTCATAATATTAATATTAATCTTTTTTGTATGCTTTATTATTATACATTATTTTATATTTTTACTACCTATACTTATTATTGTCTTAGTTTTTTATTTTGAACTTATTTCAAATAATCGAGTCCAGGTATATTCCTGAACAAACCCCAATAATTTGGAAACACGTCATTGTCATACCTATCTCATAACTCGGAAAGGAGAAATTAATCACAGAAGGATACAGACTAGTTAGGTCATAGTATTATATTTATTCATATATATTAGGTATATTGTTTGAACATAATTACCTACGTATAATATTATGATGTTCAAAATGCATATTTTTATTAAACATCTACATACAGACGATACAGACGTCCGTGAAGTTGGCCCTTCCACATTTTCAAAAAAAGTTTTGCGTAGTGCCAATATTTTGCAGCAAGAATTTGCAAGTCCACTACCAGAATTATGGTAAAATATGGTTGTATATTCTTAGAATGCTAAAAGAAGAAAAAAATGCCTCAGCCCCAATTAAAATTCCGTTTCACCTAAGTATACTCAATGCTCTGCTTATTATACTACATGACATACTATCATAATAACATGTTTACATTAATAAAAACGTATTATTTAACTATAACTACACTGCGGTGGTTGCTTTTGGGATCATAATATTTACGATTAGTTAAGAATCGTAACTATTGGAAAAAAATACTTAATACAAAATTGTTTAATGTTTTATTTTTGATTTCTTAAAAATATATTTATTATCTAACCTAAAGACGTAATACAAGTCTATAGCTATACTGAAGTAGGTACGTATTGTAATATAATATTATATCAAACCAGTAACTACATTCAGCTAAACTGACGATCGGTAGATGAAAAGCGCTGTTGTTAAATTGTATATTACTTCACATTAGGAACTTACCATAACTTTCTACCTACCTGTCTATAAAGAGCTACTATGGAAGAAGGAAACAAATGGTTTTCACGGTTAAATTTTCGCGGACGCTCTGGTGGCAGTGCAGGTACTTATTAACATTATAATATATTATATTGATAAATAAGCATTGATTAGAGGCCTAGGGGCTTATCCACTAATAAACGATTTTAGCCCTCTGTAAGTTTAAACTTTAAGCACTACTTGGTTAAAATCTAAACACTTGTATACAAAAAAATTACTTATCTTTAACATTGAAGTTTCAATACACATATACACATATAGGTACCCCGACGAACGTGAATCATTGGGCAGTTCGCATATAAAAAATCACCATTAAATTTATTTAAAATAAGTAATTTTTGTAGCTATCCACACTTAATCACGGTAATCCGTGAGTAATATTATCAAAGGTGTACAGAGTAACCTTGAAATATGGTGAAATAATACTACGTTTGCATATTCAATAAAATCTAGTATTGTTACATTTATCTGTCTAATCAAATAATAATATTGAATATCCGATGCTTTTCTAAATTATAATAATCGATAAAATATATATTATATCGAGTCAACTTTTTATAATGTTATATGAATCATGACCTCATTTTCATCAAAATGGCTAATTGTTATTCACTTAGTTTTTTAGGATTCAAACAATTATTATATAGTTTTAATGAAACTTTAATAACTCATAATTGTAATCGTAATATTAAAACCTAACTTATAAAAATACACGTCAGGTATATTTTAGATAAGTATCAGATTTATAACATTTATAACATATAATATTTATTTATTTATTTTTTTTTTTTTATAACACTTTATTTTATACATACATATGTAAATACAAATGGTTCAACTGAACATAACTAATAACTATAACTGAGTAGTGTCAGTGAGACAAAAAGAACCCAAAAACGTACTGCCACATCCGCATAAAGAAGGAGACACCTAATTGGTGCGTCTTACTACAGACTTCAGTCCAACGGACATGAGTATTTCCTCCGCTATCGGAATGCGGCAGTAAGTTTTTGTTGTATTTTTTTCATTTCCGGCCACTTTTACAGACGAGCCCGTCTTCTCCCTGTGCTCACTCCGTAATGCCTGCGTACCGGTCGTCATCATCATCATCATCGAGGGTGGCGGAGGTGGCAGCGGTTGTGGCCCAACATCCGAAGTTACCGAGGCAGGTGGAGGCAGTGGTCTTGAAACCGAGTGTACCAGTGGCGGCCCTTCCGGCGTAAATTACGAGGAGGTTTGGATGGTAGGTTGGTGACGATACGTGTTCGGTGGGTTCCGTTCGAAACGGTTTTCTCCTTTTACCATTACAGCGGCGCCCACGCCCGAGTCCAATCTCGTCAACAACGTAGTCCGAAAAGTGTTGTCCATATCGATTACTTGTGTAGCGTTTTTTTGTCACTTCTCCTACACGCGCACACATTATTATAGTCATTATATCTAATACTTATCTGATAATTTCCTATTTACTTTCAAGGATTGAGATCCTAGTTTTTAATCTGCCAAGCTTGCAGCTATTGGGGTATTCAAAGTGTTTGTCGTTGTTTTCTAAACAAATGTCAAATGTCAAATGAAATAATTAATGTTTTATACTGTTATAGGTAGGTAAATCGATGTATTATAATATTACTTTCTGTGGACGTAACTTTGGTTCTTAACACGTTGACACTTCCGGTGAACGTGTTAAGATCAGTTTTAATGGCAGTCATGGCTAATTTTAAACAGTCAATCGTCAACTCCTGCTAAATTTAATGTTTGTTGTATTGCCCGAATAGCATCCATCATGCTGTACTTATGTGCAAAACAACTTGTTTAACATTCGTCAAAATTATGCTGAAAATCAAATGAAAATCATTTATTACTGCCGATATTATGATTATGGTCTATTCGATTGTTCTTTAGTTATTTGTTTTATACTTGTAAATCTCTAAATAATGCTCGTTGTTCCATTTCATGTTTATACAGTTCTAGAATATATTGAATTAAATTAAGATATTTTTAATTAAAAATAATATTCAATATATTTTAATCACATTACGAAAAACTAACCTTCTATTGATTTTAATTTAGTCATAGATCGACCACTTCCCGTTTCCAAATCATAAAACTGGTCATCCTATTAATATAAATAGGTGATATTATAGTACTTATAAGTACCCTACAGCAGTTACCACTAAACACTGTATGCAGGTAATTTTCATCGTGTATCCGTACGTTGGGATCATTCCCGAAGAGTACCAAAGGAAATTCGTACGTGCTGGTATTGGTTGACAATCTAACTAATTTTTTTAAACTGTATGCCTTTAAGACAGTACAATCTACACTGGTTGTAAATCAACTGAAGGCTTTCACTCTAAGCTATGGTTTACCAAAAATAATTATTACAGATAGAGGGACGTCATTCCAATCAGAATATTTCTGGCAGTACTGTATATCTAACAGAATCCAGCACCACCTAGTAGCTGTACGACATCTACGTGCAAACGGGCAGGTAGAACGAGTTAACTCAACTTTATTATCTGCAATATCAACCAGCATGAAGTCTGAAGCAACTTGGGATAAACATCTGGCTGAACTAGAATGGTGCTGAACACTTCAATAAACCAGACTATTGGAATTAATTATTCCTGTCTATGCACTATATGGATTTGAAGCAGTGATCCATGATGGATACACTCACAACACTAACTCCAGTATATGACCAGCTGGCACAACAGCAAATACGCAAAGATATAGCGAAGAAGCAAGCCCAGTGGAAGGCACGACATGACAAACCCCGTAAAAACTTAACCTTAGGTATAGGGGAAATTGTCTACCTTCGACGACCCCCCAGTAACCACCGTACATCTACTAAGTTACAGCTTAAGTAGTAAGTACTGACATCCAATGATAGTGACTGCTGCTTGTGCCGGCGACACTTACAAGATTGTAGACTTACATCATGAAGGGAAGCAGGTATACGCCACTTCAGCACTTATTAGCTCCCTGAAACGTTTGCCACGGACAAGGAGAATTCAGTGAGACAGATTAATTAGGGCAAGACAGTGACACCACGAGTGAAAAAGTATTAACTACAACGATGACAGGCTCATTGAGCCCAAACTCCTACGCAACACTTGCAGCGACCACCAATTCTAGTCAGAGGGCCTCCAAACGTAGAAGCTAGAAACCCATCTATCTACAAGACTATACTAAAAAAAATAGACTATACAACAATATGTTCCTACAATTATATCTTATTTTATTTATTGTCAATTTCAAAATTTTATATTTAATGTTTTAAATTTTATACTATCATGTTATGTTTGAGTAGCTTAGCATATGTATTATGTCGGGTTAGGTAAACAGTGCCAGGAAGGAAGAATTGTTATTAAATGTAATTGTTTATGTTACTGTAATTTTGAAATTGAAGATTGGACATACTGGTAGGCCTTTATTAATGTATCCCTGAGTGCCATAATAAAAGCCAGTTATTAACCGAATGTTTTTGTGTTATGTATTGCTGTGGTGTAGCGTACTATAGTGTTTAATAAGTATAACTTGTTTAAAACGTATTTTAAACACCTAAATTAATGGTTTTGTTTAAAACGTTTGAACCAAATGATTTAAATAACACAAAACAAACAGTTGTTCAAAACAGAAAAATATAATTTATGAGCAATGAGCGTACTTATATGTACCAACCGTAAACTCCTATTTATTGATTTTTCTTGTAACAATAAAATATAAATTAATTTTTATGGTTTTATAATCAAATTTGTAAAATGTTTAACATAAAAATTACATTGTCACTAATATATAGTAAAATAAAAATATTATGTAGAGAAGATAGCTGATGTCCTCCTTGCGGAGTACCAGATGGAACAGGTTTTCTATATATATAAAAATGAATGTATGTGTGTGTGTGTGTCCATATTACCATGGTTACCAAGGTTGCCATGGTTACTAAGGTTACCAAGATTTCATAATAATTATTATTATTTATTTCAATATAACTGAATTCAATTGCAACTATTATAAGAATTGCAACTATTAAAAGTTAATTTTTTATTCCCAACAACAAACGATCGATAAATAGTCCCGCAGTTCAAGCACTCAAGAAGCGGGAAACACGAGCCGCGGAAACAGACGGGCAAAGAGAAGCCAGATTGAGGACCAACCGAGAACGGCAGTCCCGGGCCCGCTCATCGGAGACTGACGAGCAAAGAGAAGCCAGATTGAGGACCAACCGAGAACGGCAGTCCCGGGCCCGCTCATCGGAGACTGACGAGCAAAGAGAAGCCAGATTGAGGACCAACCGAGAACGGCAGTCCCGGGCCCGCTCATCGGAGACTGACGAGCAAAGAGAAGCCAGATTGAGGACCAACCGAGAACGGCAGTCCTGGGCCCGCTCATCGGAGACTGCCGAGCAAAGAGAAACCAGATTGAGGACCAACCGAGAACGGAAGTCCCGGGCCCGCTCATCCGAGACAGATGAGCACCGAGATGCAAGATTGGGGACCATGCGAGTAATGGGTGCTCGATCCAGACGAACCACCGAATTGAACCTTTGTGCACTACACTATGATGCCGATATTAATTACAGCACACACTCAAGCGTGGCCATCGGAATAATGGATGTACTCTGCATTTATTGTAGAGCATTTAAGTTTAAGAATGAAGCACCAGGAATGTGCTGTGCTCGGGGTAAGGTAAATTTGCCAGCCTTGCATGCACCACCCGAACCATTATCAACGTTGGTGGCAGGCGATACGAGCATTTCGAAACATTTTTTAACAAATATCCGTCGTTACAATTCGTGTTTCCAAATGTGTGTGGCCTAAATTTGGTAAATCCATGCTTCTCCCATGGACAGCTGTATGTTGCCTGCTCCCGCGTCGGGAGCCCGAATGATTTATATGTGTACGCACCAGATGGTTATACGAAAAATATTGTGTATCACAATGCACTTATGTAGATGGCAAGCATAAACCATTAAAGAACCATTAAAAATGCTTTTTTGCTTTTTTAATTTTTTAACAAATTTAGGTTAAAAAAGGTTTAGAGATTAATAAAATCACTAAAATACATATAGAGTAGGTATTTTTAATGGGCAACGAGGTGCACGAGGTCAGCTAGTAGTAAATAAAAACCCTTGGAAGCTAATGAATTGAAATCTGTTTTTAAAATATGACTTAAACAATGATTGTAATGGATCAACAAAGCCTACACTGTTAAGTGTAATAAGAAGTAGTTCATGGTCCACATCGTCGAAGACTTTCTCGAAATCAATAAAAATAACATCAACTTGACTATTTTGAGTCGTGCAGTCGTGACTCTGTGCGTTTCACTGATAGTAATCAGGTTTTAATAATCTATAAATCTAATTGTAGTCTTTAATGTCTTCGTCTTCGGGCAGCAATAGCCGGGGCCAGCCAAACACCGGTCACAACCAAAATCAAGCATTCACTTATCAAAAATACGGCATCATCACCTGGTTTCTAATCACATCCTGTTCCAAATTCAATTTCAATGATGCAACCGACAATATACCATATTCAAACAGTACACTCGTCGATAATCAATCTAATGAGCTCTCACCCATCGTTAGCTTATCTACAGATAGGACTTCGTTCTCTCTGCCGTCTAACACAGATATCGATATGTCTGCTAGCTACAATAATAATAATATTCTACATCGTTCCTTTAAACCGAACTATAACGGACCGATCATAATTCTCGCCGAGAGCCTCGACCAAAATAAAAATATGGGTAGCTGGCATCCCATTAGCGTTGCAAAATTTTTCTCTACCAACTTTGCTGGCATTACCAACATTAAATCATCTGGCCCCAAAAAGGTCAAAATTACCTTCAACACCGTTATCAATAGTAATAACTGTTTAAATTTCGATATTCCGCGCGCGACCAGTTTCCAAGTGAATATTCCTATAAAAGGCTCCGGCCGGTGAAAGAACGCTTCTGAAGGGAGGTGACCAAAATTTTACCGATCTCCCACATTTTCACCACTAAACCTGTCCGAACGCTGGCTGCCGCGTAGTGAGTAGGAACATTTACGGCGGCGACTCGGTGGTAGAGTGGAAGAAATTTAGGTACGAAACCATGGAGGTCCATGATTTGGATGCGCGAACGAGAAGCGCTCTCTCACCGGCCGGATTATAGCAACCTTATTTTTTCTTACGGAATAATTAAATTAGACAATCACATTTCTGAAAAAGAATTTTTCGATGGTCACCGTTCCCCGGTTTTAATAGATATCTTTAAACGCATTTCCATTCAAAAATATGGTAAAGTCATACAGACTCACATCGTTGAGTTGAAGTTCATAGCACCCAAAGTACCTGCCGTCATTTCTATCAACAACTTATATAAGTTTTCTAGAAAATATTTTCTAAAAATAGAAAAAAAAAAAATAATAGTGCGTGATTTGGTTCATGAGTCGGTAAAGTTCAATACAGTGTTTAGTATATTTTTTCTTCGCCTGGAGTAATTATTGTGTACAGGGTATGTTTCATGCCAAAGGCAAAATCTTCATTATTCGATTATCGAAAACGGCTTAGCGTAATTAAACCGTTAGTGCGCTTGGAGATTTTGTTCAAAGTGAACTTCGATTATTGCAGGAACATGTACAGATAGGAGACGAGAGAACCCGTGAATCATTGGTTCAACGATCAGCGCCTTGAACAACAGCGTGAACGATTCAGGAGTAACAGGCTACAAAATATAATCTTCCTTGGAAAAATATGTGCCTTTACTTATAATTGACAATTAAATTACATATATTTCAAAGAGATTCAGATAAGTAACATAAAGAAAATATGCTCCAAATATCATGCAAAAAAATGGAAAGATCAACTACTAGGCTATTGCTAATTACAGTTGAATGTTAACTGCCATGAAGAATTCTACATTTATGTGATCGAAGCTACAATTTTTACGAGTTCAGCCGCCGGGCAGCTTGCTTTTATTCCAAGAATTTCTTTGATTCCTTCAGACTTGATGATTGAGTTCAAAAGAGTGCAATTTCCAATTGGAGTTTCTTTTGCAGTCACCATCAATAAATTGCAAGGGCAGACATTTATATGCGTGGGAGTTAATCTTCGCGAAGATTGTTTTTCACATGATCAGCCATACGTAGCTCTCTCCAGAACCAGAAATCCCGTAAATCAATTAATTTTACTGCCGACGATGGATAAAAAAAAATATTGTGTATAGAGAAATTTTATAAATTTAATTTTGCTTAGGATACAGTACACTAATAAACCTAGCAACCTATTCCTACCTGTGATTGCTCACACTGACGCTTGGGTGGATCCAAGACGGGTATGCTAGTAAATAATATAATCTATTCCCTAGGTCTTGGTATATTAAACGACGGCAGTCTGACCCATATCAGACGCCTAAATTCAAATGATTCAGCCCTGGATCCCTGCATCTGCTCTCTTGATCTTACCTGCAATTTATCCTGGTAAACTCTAAGCGACCTCATAGCAGTAGTCATTTCCCGATCATTATGAAAACTAACATATGTCTGATTAGTGATTACGAATTCTATTTCTGTTGAATGTAAACAACACACCCTGTATTATGTAGATTATAAGCAAAATTATTCACACTGTAATACAGTAGACGCTGAATAGGCATTTTATATTTCTGTAGCATATTCGTTCTATGTAGTAGCCTGTAGGACGATTAGTCGTTGTTTTATATTACGCCTCGGAGCACTATAGTTATTCGTATCAATTATACATATTATTATATTATTACATATATCCGATCTTATTTTATTTACCTTAACTTCTGTATATCTGTGAACCTCAACAGGTTATGGGCCCAGTACCTAGTAGTAAGGTATTTATAATAAAGTTGTGACTTGTGTATGTTTTAATACATTAATTATTTATTTACGAATCGCGTGTTTGTGTACAGACAGTGTACATCAATAATAATTCGCGAAGTAAGTGCTGTGTAGTGTGCGTGCGTTTCTTAGTGTGCAGATAGTGTACATTTACGTTTTTTTTTAAATATGGAAAACGAACAATATAAGATCAACAAACTCAAAGATGCATCAAATTGGGACATGTGGAAATTTCAAATGAAGGTAATCATGGATGCAGCTGAAATATTTGATGTAGTATCGGGAAAATCAAAGAGACCTATTTTAGCAAAAATTGATAATGAAACTGAAGATGAAGCGAGAAAAAGGTATGGCGTTAGTAGTATGAATTTGGGGAGTCTGGTTCCAAATTTACAAGGAGAAAAAAAAAGTTCAAGGGGAAAGTTCCCCTTGCAGTACATTCGAGTACATTCGATCACCGTATAGCTAAAAATTCCAAATAGGTGGTTGGGGAGTCTGGTTCAAAATTTACAGGGAGATCAAAAAAGTTCAAGCGGAAAAGTTCCCCTTACAGTATATTCGATCTCCCTGTAATTTTCTTAAGAAACGTTTAGAACATAATTAATTTAAAACATTTAGTCAGTTATTAACGGACCGTTGTGCAACCAAGTTGTGTTATTTTTTTTTTTTTTTAGTAAATCATCTTATTGAGTCGATTTTTTGAAGTAATTTTTTTAATTTTATCAAAAACCATGAATTTACAGAAGTTTTCCAATGATTTTCCTTCATTAGTTTATTTGGTACGTAATAATTCGTATCCAGCATATTCAGATTATACAACATTTTGTCAAGATTAAAATCATATAATACATTTCCATCTACTTTGTGTCAAAATAAATATTCGTTATCCGAAGCTGGTTTTATGTACACTAACGTTAATGACGTAGTTCAATGTTTTTATTGTGGGCTGATCTTGCAAAAATGGACAAAAGAGGACATTCCATGGGTTGAACACGCAAAATGGAATCCTAAATGTATATTTGTTTTACTGTGTAAGGGAAATGAATTAATTGAAAATGTCAAAAACGAATATGTAAAATCCGCTCATGTTTGCGATTGTAATAATCAGTCTAAATCATAATGTTATCACTTACTAGTTTACTTGTATAAATAAATTATATTTTTAATAATTTGTATTCATTTATAAATAAATATTGAATTAATCAACTTAAATGTGTTAATATTTGATTTTATACCTCGTGAACTTGATATCAAGTAAGATAACGCGAGAATCTTTAATTATATAACCAGTTTTTAAATTTAAGTTACAAGTTTGACGGAACAGGTAAGTGCAATAATTCTATGCGTTATTTGATTTGATTTCACGTTCACTTCAGTTTTTATAACAATTCCAATTAAAACAGTTTAGTATATAACAATACGTGTATAAGTAATATATACTTAGTGTGAAAATATGTGTTGTAATGATTAGATCAACGTTAATAATTTACGTTTATTAAAGTGGTATCAATTATTTCTTCACGTTTAAATAAATTATCAACAGAAATCATTCAGATCAATAAGTTCACGTCGCAATACAATATGATGTCAATTATCGTTTACAAGTCAGTATTCAATATCCGTCATTTTAGCAAGAAAAGTGTAACGGTTGGATTGATGGTTAAGAAAACTATTTCTATTGTTATATTGCTAGAATGTAATTTTACTAAAAAAATTTTAACGTTAGACGATCAACAGTGGAAAACGTTAATGTGTAATATCAATTATAGTTTTAAATTTTAATAATTTACATACTAATTGTAAACGTATAAAAATATCTGATAACATGTTTTATTCTGTTAATTTAAATCAGTGTACTATTAAATTGAATGTTAATGATAATTTTATTAGCTTATCATATATTGACCTACATTGTTTTAAAACAATGTGTTAAAAAGGTTTTAGTTAATGATTTTTTTTTTTGCTATACGGTGATCGAATGTACTGCAAGGGGAACTTTTCCCCTTGAACTTTTTTTTTCTCCCTGTAAATTTGGAACCAGACTCCCCAAATTCATACTACTGGCGTTGATTTTTCAATATGGAAAAGGGCAGATAGTAAGGCTCAAAAATGTATCGTCACATCAGTAGATGAACAACCTTTGCAATACATTATAAACTGTGACACAGCAAATGGTATGTGGAATAAATTACTTAGTGTGTACGAACAGAAATCGGACACAAGCATAACAATAGTACAACAAAAGTTCTATCGTTATACAATGGATCCAAAAGACAATATAGCAGGTCATATTTCAAAATTAGAAAATCTAAGTAGACAACTAAAACAATTGGGAGAACCTATTTCAGAATCAATGTTAATTACAAAAATTTTGATGACATTACCTGATAGCTATAGGCACTTCTACAGTGCATGGGACTCAATGAATAGTGCAAATAGAACACTAGAACAGTTAACCACTAGATTGATGGTGGAAGAAACACGACAAGTGCAAGGACAGGAAGTCCAAGAAGAAGGTTCTGAAAGTGTTGCTTTGACTGCAAACAAAAGCAAGTATAATAAAAATCAAAAATACGTGAACAAAAATAAAAATACAAAGCCAGGAAAATGCAATCACTGTAAAAAACCAGGACACTGGAAAAGGGACTGCAGGATATTCAAAAAGGAACAAGAAGAAACGAAATCAACTTCCGGTTTGGCGTTTATTGGTGTACAAAGAAAAATTGAAGAAATCGACGACTCAGACAAATGGTACGTAGACTCAGGTGCGAGCGATCACATGACAAATCGAAAGGAGTGGTTCGTCGATTATAAAAATTTTGATGTGCATTCACCTGTGCGTATTGGAGATGGTAAGCATATTATGGCAGTTGGAAAAGGTAACATAAATATTCATACTTATGTTGACAATAAGTGGATAAAGGGCTACTTAGAAAATGTTTTATATGTACCTGACCTAAAGGTAAATTTATTTTCTTGTGGGGCATGCCTTGATAAAGGAATTACAATGGTGACAGACAGTAAAATGTGTACATTTAAAATTAATGATCGTGTAATTGCAGTCAGTGTTCGTGAGAATAAATTGTTTTCAATGCTAATCAAAACAGATATTTCACAGGAAATTGGACACTGTGCTAACGTTGCAGTTAAGAAATTGTCATTAGAACACTGGCACAAAATACTGTGTCATCAGAATGTCAAACATGTTCGTGAGTATTTAAAACACAATGAAATACAATTTACAGATATACAAGGACAATTATTCTGTGAACCATGCATCTATGGCAAACAGCATAAGGGAACGTTCACTCAGAGTGAAACAATAACTACTGAACCAGGGCAAATAATACACAGCGACGTGTGTGGACCCATGGAAGAGAATTCATTAGGAGGTAAAAGATATTTCATTATATTTAAAGATGATTATTCAAAATATACTTATGTCTATTTTATGAAGCATAAATCTGAGGTTAAAGAAAAACTTAATTGTTTTCTGAGTATGGTTAAAACTCAAACTACAAATGTTATTAAAACTATTAGGAGTGACTGTGGTTTAGAGTATAACAATTCCGAAGTTCAAGCAATTCTAAATCATCTTGGTATAAAGCATGAAACAAGTATACCTTATACTCCTCAACAAAATGGAACAGCTGAACGTTCAATGAGGACTATTTGTGAGGCAGCCAGAACAATGATCTATGCCAAGAATTTTCCAAAATCACTGTGGGCAGAAGCAGTCAATACAGTAGTGTTCTCATTAAATTATACTGGTAATTCAGGGAAAGCATGTAAAACACCATACGAGTTGTGGTTTGATAAACTTCCAAAAATATAAAGGTTTATAGAATTTGGAATAAATGCATATAGTTTAGTTCCAAAACAACGACGAAAGAAGTGGGATGCAAAAAGCAGAAAAGGATACTTTGTTGGATATTCAGAAACTTCAAAAGGGTATCGTATTTGGTATAAAGAAAATAACGAGGTGTCACTTCGTAGAGACGTCATTTTCAAAGATGAAAGTGTTGTAAATGACCAACTTTTAGAATGTTCTAATAATTTAAATGATAGTAATAACATTGATGTTCTTAGCTTACACAAAGACGGTTCATTAGAACGCAGCAATAAATCAGAAGGTGATGAGCTCATGGAAAATGAATTTGAACCAATAAGTGAAGATAACAACGAAAATGAAAATCATGAACAAGGAAATAGATCAAATGTCAACGTGTACAACTTGCGAGACAGGAATAATATTAAGAAACCATTACGTTATGATAATTCAGCCTTTTTTGTAGTTGAATCTGATCCAGTGAATTTCAAGGAAGCTATGGAGTCACAAAATTCAGAAAAATGGATAGAAGCCATGAAAAATGAAATGGAATCTCTTGAAAAAAATGAAACATGGACACTTGTGGACTTGCCTCAAAATAAAAAACCTATCAATAATGGTTGTGTTGTGTATCATTAATATGAATAATAACACAAACGTGAATTATAGTCTTTTATTGTCAAACATATAAATCGTAATGACGTACATTAATATTGTCTACTTGCTAATGACCGATGGACAATCCCCACCGATCGTAATATGATACTTATGATTATTATTATTAATATAAACGTTTAGTATACAATATAAATTATAAATGCTGAATATGCAACATCTCTTTCCTTTAAAAAAAATAAATAATAATAAAAAAAAATATACAGTATTTTGTAATTTTGTATAGTGCTTAATTACTAGGTTAGTAGTTTTAGTAGGTAGTTATTATTATTATTTATTTATTATTTATATTAATTGATATAATTAATAATTAATTATTGCAATTATTGCACTATGCATAATCACTTGGAGAATATCGCTGAGGTGGTTTTCTAGATCTAATTGGTCTGGGTGTTTTATTTACTATTACGGGATCGACCGGATCGGGATTTTGATTTTCACCTACTGTTTCAGTATTTTTAGAATTTTCATTTGTTTGTCTAGCCGGTGTAAGAGAAATAGAATTATTTGAATGTGTTGACGATTTATCGATGAGTAGTTGATCATTATGTCTTTTCCAAATAGTCCCGTCATCAAGTTCTATGTCATACATGTTGTAACTAATGCATTTGATAATTTTACCCTTTTGCCATTTATTGTTAGTATTCCTATAATCTCTAGCTAATACATTATCGCCTATATTAAAAGATACTGCCCTATTACCACCATTGTTTATTTGTGATATTTGTCGCTCAATAACTACTTCGCTTGTATTTGGCATTAACGCGTCAAATTGTAAACGTGTTGATCGACCTAACATTAGCTGAGCTGGCGTTTCTCGTGTTGTTGAATGCGGTGTATTACGATACATCAAGAGAAATTTATTTAATTGGGATTGTGCAGACGAGCATTTTTTAAAGAAATTTTTTACTGTTTTGACTGCCGATTCAGCACAGCCGTTCGATTCTGGGTGAAATGGTGCACCTGTCATATGTCTAATACCTAGATTTTTGCAATATGCTTGAAATTCAAAACCTGTGAAACATTTTGCGCCGTCTGATGTAATTGTTTTTGGAATGCCAAATCGTGCTATAGTTTCTGAAAATTTTTGAATGACAATTTCTGCTGTCATGGAATTTACTTGAAATACTTCTAACCATTTTGTGGTTGCGTCAACTATGACAAAAAAATATTTATTTTGAAATGGTCCGAGAAAATCACAATGCACTCTAGTCCACGGTTTTTCTGGCCACTTCCAAGGAGATATAATAGATTTTGGTGGGTTTTGCCTAACGTTAATACAATTGTCGCAATTTTGCGTAATATTTTCGATTTCCTTATCCATTCCTGGCCACCAAAAATATGATCTCGCTAAACTTTTCATACTAGAAGAACCCATGTGGCATGAATGAAGTTCGCTTAGTATATTATTTCGAAATTTAGCTGGTATAATAACACGGTAACCCCATAATAGGCATCCTTGTTCCATTGAGATTTGAGTTTTTCATGAATTATAAGATTTAAGTTCTAATTTGTTAGAAAAATCACTGTTCCATTCTCCTGTTTTGACTGCGTTTAATACCTTGGCGAGAATTGGGTCTCTGCATGTTTCAATTTTTATTTTAGACCAGTCTAGAGTGAAAGGTGATTGTTCGTGGATAAAATTAAGACTAATACATTCTTCGTTTTGATTATCGATTTTTGATTTTGAAATTTTAATTCGTGATAAAAATCGGCAGTATTATTTTCAGATTTTACATATTTTATTTCGAAATCAAATGATGATAGAACATAGGCCCATCGTTGTAAACGATTAGCAGCGTAGATTGGGATGCCTTTTTTATCGCCAAAAATGTATATTAACGGTTTATGGTCAGTTTCTAATAGGAAATGCTTACCGTATAAATAGTCGTAAAATTTTGTAACGCCGTAAATAATTGCCAAAGCTTCTTTTTCAATTTGTGGAAATTTACACTCTGACTCAGACAGAACTCTTGATGCATAGGCTATAGGTTTTTCTGTTCGATCTGGGTATACATGCGAAATTACTGCACCTAGAGCATACGATGATGCGTCTACTACGAGTTTTAACGGAAAATTATGATCATAATGTGCTAAAACGGGTTTCGAAATTAAAATTTGTTTAACTCTATTGAATGCTTTGTCACATTCTGGTGTCCAATTCCATTCATTGCCGTTGCGTAAAAGCATGTACAATGGTTTTAAAATATTTGCAGCGTTTGGTATAAATTTTATATAATACGTAACTAAACCTAAAAATGATTTTAGCAATGTTTTATTTTCTGGGACAGTTGCGTTGCTTATAACATCTGTGTGTTTTGTTAGTGTGTGTAAGCCATTTTCATCTAACCTGTGACCCAAATATTCAATTGATTTTTGCATAAATTTGCACTTATTCAACTTTACTCTTAAACCTGTATTTGACAATACATTTAGTAATTTTTCTAGACGAGCATTGTGCTCTGTGATAGTAGATCCTGCAACAATTATATCATCTTGGAATATGCCTATGCCCTCAAGACCTGCTGTGCAAGTTTCCATAGCTTTTTGGAACTCCCCTGCCGATGATTTTATACCGAAAGGGTTACGGGTATAGCTAAATAAACCTTTGTGTGTATTAATAGTGGTATATTTGCGATCAGATTCTTTAATAACCATTTGTTGGTATGCGTCTTTTAAATCTATTTTTGAAAAATATTTTGAACCACTAATATTTGCATACAAATGTTCTATTTTTGGAAGCGGATATTCGGTCCCTTCTAATACTGGATTTATTGTTATTTTAAAATCCCCACAAATTCTAACTGTGCCGTCCGGTTTTAATATTGGTACTATTGGAGTTGCCCATTCACTATGGTCGACGGGAAATAAAATATTACTTTTAACTAAACGCTCTATTTCAGTTTCAACTTTGCCTTTTAATGCTAAAGGAATAGACCTTGGTTTGTAAAATTTTTGTACCGCCCCTGCTTTGATGTTTAATGAAATTTCGTATTTGTTAAAAGTACCTACTTCATCTTTAAAAACATTGTTATATTTACTTATAATACTATCGACACTTACGTCATTTTCAATATTAAATAACGTAGAACATTTTATATTTTTTTTATATCATTTCGACCTATTAGTGGCGGACCACCATTTTCGATTACATAAAGACACATAGTAAATTTTTTGTTTTGGTACTGCGAATCGACAAATATTTTTCCCATCGGTTTAATGTCATTGCCGACGTAATCAGATAGTGAAATTTCGTTTTTTTTTAATTCGATGTGACTAAACAGTTGACGATATAATCTTTTTGAGATTACGCTGTGTTGTGAACCGGTGTCAATTTCGAAGTTAACATTGTTATTTTCTACGATTAAATTTACCATAAACGGTTTCACCGCTGAATGTTGATCGATTATAGAAAAAAAAGTATTAGAAAGATCATGATTAACTGTTTCGTCATCATCGTCGTTATAAGATAAAAATTTATTTTGTGTTTTACTATTTTTTTGTTTCTTTCTTACCCTTTTTACATACGGTAGACAAATGACCCTTTTCACCGCAATTGTTGCATTGGTAGTCCTTGTATCTACAATCTTTTTGAAGATGGTTGGAACGACCACAAATCCCGCATTTGGTTTTCTGTTCCTTGGATGCGTTGAAACCCTGCTTGGCTTGAAAGTGTCCATTATTTTTCTTCTGGTACTTCAAATCTGCGCATTCTTCTTTTTTCCAACCACATTTGTCATTCATTGCTGCTTCTTTGGCTGTTGCAATTTCTATTAAAATTGAATACGTTACTCCAACTTTTGAAGCATCTTCTTCTAACAGACGATCTTGGATTGGTCCTGAACCCATACCGACAACGAATATGTCCCGGATGACCGTTGATAGTTCCGACGAAAAACCACATTTTGAAGCAAGATTCTTAACACGCGCACCCCATTGGCACACAGATTCGTCCTGTCTTTGTTTAGCCTGATAAAAGTTATACCTAGCCGCAAAGTAGGACTTAATTGGTTTGAAATACTTGTTTAAACTTTTCATAAGAGTATCATACTCAACATCGTTAGGCGTGCTAGGAACACATAAACTAAAAAGCACTTTATGAATTTCCTCACTGACCGATGACAGTAATATTGCTCTTTTTTGAATGTTGTTTTCGATTGAATTTGCCAAAAAAAAATTTGTTAATTTTGACTCGAAAATTGTAATATCCATACCTGTTTCAAATGTTCCTGGTGACCCAATAACTTGATTGAAGTTCATTATAGACTCAGGCTTTGGAGATGTCATTTTGTATTAGTATGAATACACTTAACACTTGAAACTTC
This sequence comes from Nasonovia ribisnigri, assembly GCA_027563435.1. Classification (NCBI taxonomy): domain Eukaryota; kingdom Metazoa; phylum Arthropoda; class Insecta; order Hemiptera; family Aphididae; genus Nasonovia; species Nasonovia ribisnigri. The sequence goes on from JANEHU010003948.1 coordinate 64,332, forward strand.
TAAAGCAATAATGATTACAATTAAACTATTGTTATCTTCGTCGCCAATTTGTTGTGTATCATTAATATGAATAATAACACAAACGTGAATTATAGTCTTTTATTGTCAAACATATAAATCGTAATGACGTACATTAATATTGTCTACTTGCTAATGACCGATGGACAATCCCCACCGATCGTAATATGATACTTATGATTATTATTATTAATATAAACGTTTAGTATACAATATAAATTATAAATGCTGAATATGCAACA
>JANEHU010003950.1:0-22237 GCA_027563435.1 Nasonovia ribisnigri
CATTTAACAGTATAGACGTAGATTTCTGCGAAAGACCAAAATCGCACAAGGTAAATAATCCGCAAACATTAAAACCAGACACTAACCCTAACCTGGTCTTACGAAAGTTTAGATAATTTCATTAGAAGAAATTTAATTAGACAAACATTAGGTCACAATGTAATAGATCAGGGTATTAATATAAAAAAACTTAATCGATGAACAAACCTTAAGCAAATTAGTCCATCAAGAAATATATAACATATGGGGCTGGTTCACGAGTTTTGGTAATATAATGTCAGGCATGTTAGGTTTAGTCATTATTGTCAAAATGGTCATAACTTTCATAAACACTGGGCTAAACGTAACGTTATATATGTATAACACATTTGGGTGGAGCATCAAACTAATCGGTGGATTATTCTCAAACGTAACACACCAATGCACAATAAACACAAAAAAACAATATAATTCTAAAAATTCGGAGCATAAAATAATAGAAACAGAAATAAAAAATAAAAAAACCTAAGCACCATTAATTCCATACTACAGAAGACTCTCAGTATAAAAAAAAATGTATAAAGACACACTTCTGTTTCTCTTCAAAATAATAATAATAATAATAAAAAAAAAAAACACTGCAAAAAATAACCTAAGTTATGTTAGAACGTTAAGTAATAATTGTTTGTACATCAATACAAAAAAAAATATTGTAATAATAACCTAATAAGTTAAGTTAAAATGTTAAATAACAATCGTTGTACATCAATACAAAAAAAAAATATTGTAATAATAACCTAATAAGTTAGGTTAAAATGTTAAATAACAATCGTTGTACATCAATACAAAAAAAAATATTGTAATAATAACCTAATAAATTAAGTTAAAGTGTTAAATAACAATTGTTTGTACATCAATACGAAAAAATATTGTAAAAATAACCTAAGTTAAGTAAAAAACGTTAAGTAATAATTGTTTGTACATCAGTAAAAAAAAAAAAATTTGTATAAATAGTTCAAGTCAAAAATAATTAAGTTAGTGTAAGTTAGACAGTTAATCTTACTACAATAATAATAATAATAAAAAAATATACATACAATGTAAAAAAAAAAAAAATCTAATCAAATTAACATAGATTAAATTATGATTGTTGTTACATTATCAAAAAAAAAAAACTGTCAAAATAATATAACCTTAGTTAAGTTTATATAAGTTAAGTCATAATAATCATTTGTACATCATTATATTTTGCAGATGAAAAAAAAAAAAAAATTTTAAAAATAACCAAAGACAAGTTAATACATGTATAGAAAAGGCAACTATTTATTCATAAATCAACTATAAATAATACTAAAATAAACAAATAAAAAATGAATAAACTAATAAAGTACAAAAAAAAAGGGGAGCTCAAACTAGGCAAACCCTATAGACATAAAATCAACCATAAGTATATAAAAAGTAGGTAGGTACATATAATATTTAGATATTAGAAAAATAGAACTATTTTACAATTAATTAATTATAAAACAAATATCACTAGCTCTAGCTAATAAATTAATATCATGTAAAATTAGAAACTAAGCAAGAATCACAATATGTCATTACATAAAACAATGTTAAACCTCAATAAAAAAATTGTAAAGCAATTATTATAATCCACCAGTTAAGAAATTTTAATTTAAAGATAAAAACATCAACATTAATACAAATAGAGCAATAATGGTATAGGAATGCAAGAAAACTCAAGCTTCAATCCTGCACTCATACTATTCCCCATTATATATGTAAGCTCAAATCATATTATTATCATCGACCTTTAAATATTGTATACAAAAAACCATACCCAGTTACATTATATTCAAACCTTTAACTTTCAAACTTTGAATTTTTTTCTCTAATATTAATTAATGTATCACGCTGACACTCACCCGTGAGTGGTGTTGTGAGGGCACAACACAAAAAAAGCGTAGGGTGGATGTAATGATATGCTCACACATCATAATTGTATATATATTGCTTAATTCAATAAAATAAATAACGGTCAAGTTGTCGCACGCAGAGAACCGTTAAAAAGTCCAATAAACACCATTAATCACTGATGAAAGGAACGATTTGCATTATTTGGTGGTCGCGTAGAGACTCACATCTGGTTCTAATAACCTGGCACAACATGCGTGATCTATCTCGTGTGCCGCTAGAGACAAGGGATGGTCCATTCAGGGTCTCTGCCACAAGGATAACGGTAAAACTCTTTGAAACGCAGAGGCTTTTGATGGAGCCGCCTGCGACTCTGGCCGGCTTGACCACGTCGTCACCTCTCATCAGTGCAGGCGCACCACTCCAAGACATAACAACCTCCCTCGAGTGCATGAGCACCGATCACCCCTACAACAACTTCCTCAACACCGGATCCTGCGAGCGACAACTGACTTGTTTCTTTAACGAAAATACATCAGTGTTACATTCATTTTGGATTCGAGTGTTTAAAACTTTACAACCTTATTAAGTCACCTGAGCAAATCACTTACAGCTGCGAATAAGGTAAGGTGCATGCGCATCATATGATTAATATTAATTTATAGAACTTATTTGTCTATACTGTATCACCTCGGTGTACTTGATCATATTCTCGAATACACAACCTCGAGAGCCCTCCGACGATCAGGAGGAAGGTAATAGCGTAATACCTATAATTGTAAATACAAGTATTGACAGGCGTCTTATTTTATTTTACTCTTATCTTTATTTAATTTAATTCTTTTATTACTCTTATATTTCGTTTATTTTTGCGTTATTACAATCACATCATGAGTTTTTTTATTTTAATTTCGTGCTTCATATAAAACTTTATTTAGAATAATTTACTTCACTTGATTTGCATTTATAACTATTGAGTTTCTTTAAGATTTGGAACATAATATACGGAATAAAATGTTGGGATTGCTATAGAATTCTAGTGATAACATAATATAATAATATTATACCAGCGTTTATGATAAGTAAATAGAATTTATTGTGTCTGCAAAAACAAGGACAATTTGAAATGTTACGTGTGTATATTATGTTGATTGGGGTAAAAGAGGATACTGCTAGTACAATATCCGCGGTATTTCGTATTCACTGAGCCACGTGTAACGAATGTATTTTCAGATTGTGACCGAAGCGGGAAATCTATTGAGTTTACAATGTGTTTTATTATGTACATTATCGCTTTCTGCAAACCCTTTTTTTTTATTCAGAATTACTGACATTCTTCTAGGATAAATAAGCAAATTTGTTCAAAAGAATAAAAAAACATCGTAACCACTCAATTTGCACACAAGATTATTTCGTGAAAACTGTGACTTTTCCGCTTTTTAGACGTTAAACACTTGCACAAATATTTTTACCGATGAATAAATCTTTGTTATTTTTTATTATTGCTAATAATAATACTCTCCCAACAAAAAAGTAAAGAAACAGCTCTAAAAGTTGTGATATCATTTTATAGCTATTTCCTTGAACTATAGATATCATTTCATCACCAATGTAAGTTCAACTATTTAGCAGACTATTTTAACATAAACTATATACAAGTTTTAGAGCCGTTTTTTTTTACACGGAGTTAGGCGGAGTGTTTTTGTTGGGATATCACAAATTTTTTTGTGGATTATTATTTGTAACTAATAAGTCATTGTTTCGTGACTAGAAATAAGTAATAACGTGCTTTAAGATAGAATATTATAGGTTATAACTATTTTCTTACGTAAATATACTGTTACAGTCGAGTATGAAACAAGAAATACGGGGTTTTAATTTTAATAATATGATATCGTGATTGAGAATGAAAATATGTTCGAGAAAGACGTGGGGGGAAATACCATGATGACATCATAGATCTTGAAGAATATAATATCTATGGCAACACGTAAAATATTGGGAACACTATCACATAATGTGGTGGGGATCGCAGTCGTCAATCGTCCGTTGGTCCGTCGCAGCAACAAGGATAGATAAGCGGTGGATTGGAAGGACAATATTATATTTTACGATATTTTCATCGCATACGAAAAACTGGACTTAAGAATACTTGAAAATTTTTAGTTGTAACTTTTAACCCGACCAATTTGCTTGCGAATTGCAAAAAATTGAAAAAGAGCTGCTTGCCTCCGTTCCCATCGGAACTTTTTTTACTCAGCTTCACGCCACTACCGTCGCGATGGATCCATGTTGTGATCCACTTGATAATCAGTAAGGCTTAAAAATTAAATACGTAAGACATTACAAATGCTTCAAAACTTACAAATAAGCCTAAAAATGATTTCAAAAAATTTAAATCAACAAAATTAATTGGATGATCAAATAAATTACATAATATATTTATTTGTAATGTTCAAAAAATTCAAATATTCTGTCAAATTGAAAGTTTTAAAATTATTAAAATTAATTTTATTTGCAAAGTTTTTCATGAATCATATCTATTTAGTATTAATGGAATGATATGTTATAATCACTAGTAGGTCTAAAATTAATACAAAATCATCCGAATTCTTTTGAAAATGAATCAACACGTACAGCGTAAAACGTAAAAAAAATTTAAAAAAGATGAGCAAGTGGGTACCGTCAACTGTACAGTAGTTTTCGAGTGGGTACCTACTGTAACAGAAGTGTGTAACATTAGTTCAAAAATATTATATCATTGTTTACGAAAACCGATTCTGAGTGGATCTGGTTTGTCAGCCTATATAACTAAGTAAATTTCACAATATGTTTTTTGATATTGCTGTTAAACTAATTAATTTTAATTTTTCTATAACGGTGTGGATTGATTTAATTTTTGCCGATAATACATTAAATTTATTATATTATTAATATTTAATTATTATCATAGTAGGTATACATATATTTAATGATATATTTTATTCTTATAAGCTATTGAGTAAACACCAGATGGTATTCAGGTAATAGCAGGCAATAGCTTTAAATTAACCGAAATATTTTGAAAATGTTATTACGACTAGGACTGGGAATTTTGATGCACATTAGATTGTTTTACAAAGCTAGCAGCTAGCCATGTAATTCTTATTTAATGAAATGTAATTTTCACTTAATATTTTTGGATTGGAATAAGAAATTTTTATGTTGCATTTCTTGCATTTATTGACAAATTTTCAATTTCAAGATAATTTTCTCATTTTTAGAGCATTTTAGTCCATTTACACAAAAATCCGGATTAGGATCAAAAATTCTATTTTTGGTAATTTTTCTACCAAATCCGTATAAATCAAGATCACAAGAGGTGACAATAAGATAAATGAGAATAATAATTTTTTTGGATGGTGTCCACGAAGCAAAAATTTGAAATTATGTAGTCCTGCATACTATATAGTATACTTTACTACTATACCTATACTTTTAAAAATGTAATAAACATTTTTTTTCATTCAATATTTAAAAAATTAATGAGCGTTTATATCAAAGTAATTTTTCTTAGGGAATTTTGTGGGTCTTATAGTGGATTACATTCCCAGCGTCTAGTCATTACGTATAAAAAAAATATGTATTATACGTAAAAGTTTCTTCCCCCTCTCTTTTCTATATGCGTCATCGACAAAGGAAATTGTCAGTTGATTTTTGGTAGTTACTCGTTTAGATATACCTAACATATATGTATTAAGTTCGTGTATGCTATACATTATATACACTTTATATAAAGCGTGTTTTTTTACGAGGGGTCATTTCGATTTTAAGCTATTGCAAGTTTTACAACGACGATGTGTCTTATTCTTCTGAAAAAAAATACTTTTTGGGGCAGTAAAAGTGCTTAAAAAGTTTCCTATGGCTATAGTCCTCTTATATATATGCGCATGTGTATTGATTGGAAAGTGGACGCAGATGTATGTACTTTAAAAAGGTCATTTTTACGAATTCTGGCAGTAGGTAGTTTTGAGAAAACTTTGAACAGAGCTATATAATATTATATACGAAAGGTGGTGACATTTTTGTTACCGATATATATCTACCAGAAGATTGTTGACATCACAAATTCACGCAAACACATTTTACACGATGCTTCATACATATTATAGGTACCCATCTCAAACGGCACACATATATATATATCATGCATAAGTATTAATATTACCAGTTGATAATTTACAGTCTTCGACTCTTTAAATGACTTACACATGAAAAATTTTTCTTAGGTTTCATATATACATCGTATTACAATTTGGGGTCATCCCTTTAAAAATGAATCACTGGTCTATTATAACTGCCATCAAATCCCATCACATTTTCAACGAAATCCAATCGTACTCATTCATATTATGTCATGGTCATATATCAACGGTTGGTTGCAATCGACAAAGATGAAAATCACTCTGGAGTGTTTTATTACGGAAATTTGCTTCCAAGCTCAAAGTCTCCGGCTGGTTACTATATTATATTCCATTAATCACGGAAACATTTTTCGATAAAGGATCGATGTTTTTTCATTTGACCGTGACTTGCCGAAATTATCACTTATTTTTTTAGTTCAATGAAAGTTGGTTAGATTTTTAGACAGATCATTTAGATTTTTGTTTATTTCGATACCTACCTAATAAATAATATTAATAATAAATTATAACTAGGTTCATAATATTACATAGATATATCGTGAAAACCTTCTTTACGTCATTAAATATTTAAGAACTTTAATAAATGTATTATTATTATTATTATGCTCCCCTTGTACTTGTCCAATCGGTTAATCGTGATGTACACGGAGAAGAAACTTCTAAAACTTATGAAGAAGAAAATAGGTGGATTACAATGTTCAACGCCATGGACGATATTAAAATAATGTAAACTTTAGTCTGTGATTAACGTGATCTTATAATAATAAATTATCTAGTTCATCAGGAATGCAATTTATAAAATATAATTACATCATCTATTGAAGCAAGTTTGTTTTTCGTTCCAATTTATCTCTATAATAAACTGCGGTGTATTTTTAGAGGAAATTATTTTATAGAGAATTACATAACAAATTATTGTATTTCAGTGGATATAATTTTCATGTTAAATAAAAAAATATATATATTATTAATAATTAAAATATTTTTTATAAAAATGACAATTATAAGTGTGTTGAAATATTTAATAAATATTAATACTACTTATTTATAAAGAAGCATTTTAAATAGTTATAAGTTATACATAATTGTATGTAATTTTAAATTGTATACCTGAATTATTGTTATAAATAATTGTAATTATGTTGAGCTACCTATATAATAATTAAATATTAGTGCTAATCCAAAAAAAAAAAAAAGCATTTTAGACAAAACCTCTTAGATAAGAGTTGACGAGAGGAGCTTGCTATTAATATTATATTATAATATTGTAGGTAGGTACATATTATAATGTTTAGTTCATCTACAAAACTATTTGTATCGTTCAATGACACATCTATGATCGATAAAGGGCAATTTAATTTATATTCTACATTCCTATGCGCATATTATACTGTACCAACATTACTCACCAATTTATATTTGGTCATCATTACGAAAGCTGTATCATTTCCACCGAGTATCACCAAATATAAACACTCATATACAATCATCCCGTTCAAGTACTATAGGTATAGAAGTTCTAAGTGTTCAAAATTAACAGGAAAACAAGGTCAATAATAATGGTATTTAATAATGATGTATGTATTTTAGTTCTTAAAAGGAATAATATAATTATCGCCTCAAAATGAATCACCCCGAAAATGCTGAAGGAGAACAGTAGTAAGTTGTTGTATAAATAATATTATACTATACTCAACCTGTTTTTCAAATACGGATTATATTATATACCTATTATATAAATTGATTGTAGAATGATTGTTTAATTTATTTTTCACTCATAGTAATATTTATAGAAGACCTTAAAATATAATACATATATAATATAAATATAATCATTTCTACGTTTAAATATTATTTTCTTGTAAGTTGTAGACATTTTTCCGCATAATATAATATAGGTAGTACCTAATTATTTTAACTCATAGACGAATATTATCATATATTCTGATTCATTGTAAACTTTAATACTGTAGGCCATTTGAATGCAAACGAAAAATAATTAGACATTTTTACGGTGGACTGTATAAAAATAATTTATATACCATGCCATATACACGGTACCAGTTTTTTATATATATATGCATTAATAGACGTTGAACGGGCCGATTAGTTTTTTCAAACCCGAATCATAATAACTCGTGAATACGTACATGCAGCTTTATTCCCGTCGAAACGCTAAACTCTTTATGCGCATATTATTAAAATCGGAGCAGCAATAATATGGTCGGTTGAACAATACTTTAATCATTCCATTGTATAGTCGCTGTGCTTCCCAGCTGCTGCGGGAATCTTTTAACGAGCGGAACACGACCATATTATATATATATGTGCGAGTATGCCCCTGCAAAAAGGATACGCCGTAACTTGTAAGTAATGTAATTACTGGTCGAATTAGCGGCAAACATGTCACCTCAGTCTGCTGCAGTGGCGGCCGGGCGTTTAGGTTGCTAGTGCTCTGCAGCGTCTCCCCTCGGGGTCGGCTCGTATCATAAAATATTTTTAATTTTGATCTATTTGCTTTACTCTTTTTTAACTCAACCGATATTAATTTAACGCAAATAGTATATAGTTTGAACGTCAACGCAGCAATCCACCATTTGTATTATTGGATAATATATGTAGGAACCTACATTGGTATAAAATATTTAAGTTTTTTCTTGGTTTATCGTAATATGGTTTCTTCTTAAATAATTTTGTTAAATAAACTCTATAAAATGTTGTGTTATGCGTGAATTTGTTAGACAAAAAATAAAATAAAATATGCATTTATAAAAATATTTATATATACAAGCCATTATAAAAGCTTATAAAATACGATTGTGACAGTTGAAAGACGATGTGAATTAAACGATAAATTAAAAATAAAATAAAATATGAAATTAGTTGACATATTATTAGAAATCTTACAAATAAATTCAACAAAATGACCTAAACATTTTCAAAATATTAAAATATTCAGTAATACCTATAATAATAATATATTATAATAATATTATAATCTTCTAAATCTACATAACCTTAAAAAATATGCAAAAATATACAAAATAAAAATAAAATACTGTAAGTAAAACTGATTTCTATCTTACTTAGCTAAATTTTGGAGTTAAACCAAAAATATATATTGATGCATAACCATCAATTATTGATATTCAACTGTGTATGACGCTGATATACTCTTATACAAAAGACAAGCAAAATATAGAATATTCTAACAAAAAATATTTTTTCATATCTTTTTCTCAAAATGAAATCCTATTTATATACCACTGAGCTAGTGACAGTATAATAGTCACTGGCATTGATAATTTATAAATTATAATTCAAAAATTCAAAATATTTAATTTGATGAAAAATGTGTGCAATGTAAGTATCTATCAGCTTTTTTTTTAGAATTTTCCTATCGCATTATATGAAAAGGTAAGAACAAAATGACCTCTCCTAAGTAAAATGTAGGTAGGTACATCCAATTTGATATATAACGAAAATAGGGTTAGTAATGATTGAAAATAATCATTCCTTGTACCTAAAAAAAATTATCACTGCCATTATGACATAAAAAAATTCATCTTTGTATAAAAATACCACATTCCTGGATTCACTCAAAATCTAAAAAAAAATACTTTTGCACTTTTTTTATACGTCTCAAAAATTGTTAATTTTTATACCATTGAATAAATAGTTTCACATTTAACCATCGGTATGACGTCATAATATTATTATAACGATAGTGACAATTCCACTTTTCAAAGACGCGTTGTATAAATATTTTTCACGGAGATTATCAATCTCTCGTGAATAATAATGTAATGAGTAACATTTTTACACAATTATCGCATTAAATCACACATTATATTTTATAGTCACTACGAGCTACAAGTATTTTACGTGCATTATGAGTAGAACCATGGGCGTAGCTTAAGTTTTCGAGTTGAAAGGGTTATTTTCGTTGGAAAGTGTGACGTAGGGGTTGTACCACCCTCTCCACCCGTCCTTCGTCACCACTACATCAACCCTTTGCAATATTGCACGCATACAATATATTTTAATTATAAATTACACTTACGTCATATTATAATAGTTTATAGATTTAATTGCTTATAAATTCATACGTAGGCATGTTAAATTATTATACAATAGTGAATAGGAAGTGATTTAATTAATTAATTTGAAACATATTATGATAAGTATATTATATAAAGTACTGATTTTGCACAGCAGTTTCCACTGCAATTCAGTAAATTTATTTTAAACATGTTACACGTTCATTACATTATCGTAAAGTTAATATTATAAAATAGAACTGTACCGATTGATAGTACACGAGATATTAATAATATAATCATTACAGTTTAAGCAAAAAATTATTAATCTATACAGAAACAATTATTGTTGACTTAATAATAATATAAAGGGTCACATTCCCCTTTTATTCTTTAGTAATGCATTTATTCAAATTCTCGTTTTATAAATTTTTAATTATTCTTAAAAACTATATTTTCTAACTCTAAGATGTTCTGTATCATCTAAGCTGTATCCTGTGCCAATACAAACTAAATTTTTTTCAATTGAGAACCATCTTTTATTTCTCTGTACATTTATGAGCGCATTATGTGTTTGAAAATGTCATAATATATTCAAATTTAAATTTGAAGGAGTAATTTCTATTTAAAAATTCGGATTTCAAATTTCTTTTGAGTTATTAATTTTTATGTGGGTACTATATACATCTATAGTATATATTAATATGGGTAATATTGAATAATATATTTAGTTAATTAAATGTATTATCTTATATTTATTTAATCAAATAATACTAATTTAACTAAATATAGTATTATTTCAATGTTTATTATGCTCAGGACATTTTTATAAATTATAAAACTTGTGTATTATTAATATAAATTAATATAATTTTCACATAGTCATATCTTATAGCATTCATATTTTTCAAAGTTCTAAAGAAGGTTTAAAGCAGGCATGTCAACCAAACTGGGCCAAATATATTGAATGGTTTACAATGCGGGCACATATAAGTTTATTGAAAAAAAAACATTATATACTTACACATTTTTAATTGTAATATTCATTACTTACAATACTATACAATACTTATTCAATTAAAGTTTATCAGAAGATAAGACAGAAAATTAACATCATGTATATATCTCACTAACATAGTTGTGACACGAAATAATAATTATTTTTTTCAATAAATTGTCCATTAATATTGGTATCCACGGGCCATAAAAAACGAGCCATGAGTTGCGTGTTTGGCATTCCTGGTCTAGAGTATAATCCAAACCTATTATCATGGGCTATTATCTTTAATGTAGTAAACAGTTTGCAATTAAAAATAAGGTTGTATAACATCAAGGCACTTCTGATATAAAAAAATTAAGTAAGTGTATTTAAAAAACGATTATTTAATATATTTCAAATTTAAAAATCAAAATTTGAATAATAGCATTCTTCTTGGAAAATCGTTAAAAACGGGCATCGTTTAGTACAGGTAATGGTTGCTGAGATGTTATTACGTGGGTCTTGCAGAAGATAGTGTGTTGTACCGCTGAGGTTACGATGAGGCTAAATTCAACAGCGCAAATAAATTAAGAAAGACAAATCACTGGACGATGTTTTTTTTGTAGTTGTTTTAAATGTTCCGACACAGACTCGTATTACTGAAAATAAATCCAAAAAGTAAAAAAAAGTTGACCAATATCGTCATTACGCCGTTGGTTTGTTTTCTTTTACACCTTTTCGACTTATGAGTTTGTATACTCGTATTGATGGTATTTTGAGTGCATTTATATTTTTTTATATAATAAAGTTTAAAAAATTTTTTTAATGTTATGTTTAATATAGTATGGGAAATCGCTGCACCATTGATGTTTTCCTTAAAGTATAGAATAATCAACTAAGTAAATTACTCCCGTGGCATCTCTTAAGTTAAGATTATAGTCCTAATACTATGTAAGCAAATTTCTATATTATTTTTTTTCTTAATATATGAAAATTTTTTAAACCTATAAATTCAGAAAACAATTTGTGATGTATTTACCTATGATATTTTAACAGAGAAGCAGCCACACGGCCTACATCAATGATATTTTATTGATCCACATCTACATTTTGGTAAAGGTGTGAATACGGTCTAAGGTATCTTTATGTAGTTTTCCTAAAAATAGTTTTATTGTACTTGTTTAAGACTTGCGTTATAGAATATAGTGAGCAATTCATAATTCGAAATACCCATAAACGTGAATATAATTATGTGATTTTATGAAGCTCGTGCACCCATCGACGTAGGAACATGACTTATCATGACTACAGTTATGCATCGAATAATCATTAATTTAATTTGATTCATTGTATATTCTGTTAAATGTTATAAATTATTGTTGTCTTTATTCATCGTGTATAATATATTAATATGTGATAAAATGTGGTCTTTGCCAAGTATAGTACCTAGGCTACACATTTAGGATTAGGATTACCAGACTTCCTATTGCAGGTGATATACAATAATCCAACATATATTGCTACAACATATTTCGGAACACATCAAATCAATTAATCCTACAATTCTATTAGTTTGCTTTTTTCTAGATTATTGACATTCACTGATATTATAGAAAAAAATAGATTTTCTGCTATTTGTTCAGTATATAAGGTTTTAATAAATTATAGTTTGTTTACTCATCGCACACATTGGATCGTCAACCGTATATTATGTGTTTGAGTTACCTACCTTATTCAATAATGTGGTCTGTGATACACCGTCAAAGGTCTTCCTGGGCCCTGAGGTCAATATGCAGAGACATCTGCAATTATGTCATTATGCCGAACTACATTTTACGCGCATATTAGTTGACATATTTGTATTATACAGTGATTATGTATAGGTACATATTATGTGTACACAAGTCCTAGGTGTTCATGATTTATAGACTCGATGCTCTGACACCTTTATATAATTATATGCGTTTGGTGTGCCAGTGTAATATTATAATATGAGACATACGATGTCATCAAGAGTGAAATTAGGGATCAGCCCCAGGAAACTGGCATCATCGCGGTCTAATATTATGTTGTTAGCTGATGTCCTCCATACATTTTCATCAAATATAAAATTAAATGCTACATATTTTAACAAATAACTCTGTAATTTTAGATGTACAGATTTTAATTTTTAGGTTTTAACTTTGATATTTTGTGTAAACAAATTAACTTACATTTAAAAACATATAGATATGCATCCAATTGAATTTATTCATACTACCTACGTCATATCACAAAAAATATTAGCCTCCGGTGGTGACTACACAGATGGCCGCACAACGTCACACTGTCCAGTCCACTCATATTTGTTGTATATAATATTATCAAAATATTCAGCAGCATATTTTTATTCTTTTCTGCTATTAAGTTCTGGACTTCTGGGTCCCGATGCACATAATATTAACTGACATACTTGTAATATGCAATGATTAATATGATTATGTTTACCTATTGTTGTGTACACGAATTCTATATTCTATAATCCTATATGATTGATAGAAGCACAGAAGTGGCATATTTATATAATTATATGCATTTGGTGTTTCTGTGTCATAATATTACGAGACACACGATGACAAACTACGAACGAAAATCCGATTATTTCTACGCGTATATGGGAGACTTACTCTTTATGTATAACTTCATATGTATATGTACCTATATATATGCCCTATATAATATATTCATAATGTGGATGATCCTTGTACGATATTATGTAAAAAGAGTATCAAAACATACGATATCGTATATCAGGTTCACTACGGCCTAAAACAAATTCAACAATCTAGTTATAGTATAATGTGTAGAACGATAGTTATCCAATAAGATTATCGATAATGATATTATATTAACATTTGCAAAATAATATTCAAATATTATACTTATTTTAATTTTGAATTTTATTTTCAATGACGAGGACTTTTACACTAAACTGTTCAACTTTTATTTTATAGCTTATGTGACTATGAAACTCCAGTGACGCTCGTGACTGGGATGTTGGGGGCTTTGTACCCCACAGGGTATTTTGAACTTTAGTTTTCTAGGACTCTAGGACCTGTAACTATTACATCATAGTTACGGCCAAGTATATGCATATCTCAGCTGCAGTGCGGATGCATCTTCTACAATCGTGCGTTCGAAAATACAAAAAATAATAAAACATGAAAGCTTAAAGAATATGAGCGTGCAAAAATCTGTTTAAAAGCGGCATTTTAAGTTTGCTTAAGCTGAACAATTTTGCAGGTGATTGTCGTCGATTGTAACCTAACCTAACCTAACATGATTGTTTTCTGCGTTCATAACATTGTACGGCCAAGTTGATGTTATGATAATATAACAATATGAGAACAGCGATCGGCACGAGCCATTACAGGTTTTGTGCCGCCGCACACGCCGCGGGTCGTATAGTTAGGCGTAGGTACCTACTTACCTACAGCTGCTGCAGAGCTGTGTACTTACTATAATATTGTACCTACCTAGTACACACACTCGCCCGTTTCTCGGAATAGATGAATAACACTATCGTGTAGTGTTTAATATACAGAATTCGTATACACATATTATATATATGGTACATAATATGTATAACAATATATACACTATTTATTCGGCGTCGAGCATATATACATATAGGTATTGTGTATATAGGTGAGCTGCGAGTGCGCGTACACACACGCACACGTACACACGCATATAGACGGATCCGGAATTACACACCGTGTGTATGCCATTAAATGTATCAACTCTTGTTCAACTCATTAATGCAATCCTATTCAGCGGCGTGGAAAATTAATGTACATCTGACTGGAAAAGCCCTT
The DNA here is from genome assembly GCA_027563435.1 of Nasonovia ribisnigri. Classification (NCBI taxonomy): domain Eukaryota; kingdom Metazoa; phylum Arthropoda; class Insecta; order Hemiptera; family Aphididae; genus Nasonovia; species Nasonovia ribisnigri. The sequence continues at coordinate 14,957 of JANEHU010003950.1, forward strand.
TGAACTTTTGCAAACTAAACGCATGGGTTTTCACGTCGAATAAACATATTCGTTTTAAGCTGTAAAGGGTTGTCTAAAATTGCCTCGCCCCTCCGGCCCCTCCCCGCGGCGGCCCGCCAGCGCGCGACGCACCGGATTACAAACGCCTCTGATTTTGTCACTTGCATTAAATATTAGCTTTTCCTCGGGGCCTTCAAAGTGTTATACGCGCTTAGAGGTAACGGATACAAAAGCTGCAGATGTATACAATTTATATACATATATTATACATAATGAATATATATTTTCATATATACAAAGGTATAATTCACATAAATTATATATATATTTACACGGGTGGGCGGTAAATGGGGGATAAGTACTCGTTTTCTGCAAGATGTGCGAGAACAAAATGTAATATTCATGTTATGTAAATGACAGGTATGTTACATATTAAATTATTATTATTATTATTAAAATAATGTCATCATTTCAATCGTTTTTCACTCATGTAATATTAGTCGACGATGTTTTGAAAAATCATTTTTACAAATATTATTCTTGACTGAAGACGTATCCATTTCATATTACACACATCTATTAAGCTATTTATGCATATGTATATGAAGTTAAATAAGATAAATATAGGCCACGGGTGGCAAACTTATGGTTGGTCAAATTTTAAAAGTACGATGAAATATTTTTATTTGTCAAATCTTCCCATTTAATGAATATTAGGTAGGTATATTAGGTATATTAGGTATTACATATAATAGATATATATATTATGATATTCTATTCATATTTATATACACTCAATATTTACGTCAACCCTTAACATATACTGTGGTTTTGAAAATAAACATTTTAGTTTTTCACAAAGAATTCGATTAAATCCAAACAGAGGAATAATACATTGGTGCATGAAGTTAATGCTGCTTGTGTTTCATTAAAACTTATTTAATAAACATATAAGATAACACAAAAAAAAAAATGTTTTTATTTGGATTACAACATTTTAACTCGTAATCAAAAAAAAAAGGACCAACCCCCATATAAGAAATAACGTATAGTCACAAATGTACAGTACAACTATATGGCATTATGGCTGGGTTTTCAGTATCTCGTTTGAAATATTTAATGTTTATAATTTATGTGCGTGTAGTGCATATAGCGACAAACTGTAATATTTATAGTACAATATTATTGCACCGTAATATAGTTGACATTAAAATAATAACTGTAAGCTTAAGATTTTTATGAATTTCAATTTTGTTTTCTTTTAGTTATGCACGCATTGCAGAAAAAATTATAAATTTATTTTGTTCGCTGTAGAAGCATTATTTTAAATTTGATTTTTGGTTTTTTTTAGATTTAATTAAAATGTTGTTTTTTAATACATTTTTTAATTTATTGGTAATTTTATGTAAAGAGTTTGCATTGTAGGTAATTTTTTTGGCATTTCTTGCACGATATTCGAGAGTGATGGGCTCTGTCCGGCTCTGTAAAATTGGGCAAGGCTTTGATTGCATTATTCCCTGTCAAATCGATCTCGGTAGACGGCAGTGGTATTATCCTGTTTGTCACCCAATTTTTTAAATAAACTGTTCTAATATTACATTTTTCCATAATATTTTATGTATGATTTTTAATACAATAAATTATGTGAATGAGGTAGTGAGGTGAATGTAATGCTAACACAGTCCTTACCTCAGACATTTTAGATTTTAAAGAACATTTTAAAGACATTTTTTAAATTATTCTTCTTATTATTATTATTAGATTTAACATGTACATAATATGTGCTATACAATACTCATACAGAATACACGTATTATTTTTGGCGTTATAATTCACGAAAATGTGCAAATACTAAATAGAAATTAGTATGAAACATGATATTCCTATTAATAATTTATAGTACCTATTTCAAATGAATAATATATGATGCGATTTTTTAACAAATGTTACCTTGTTTTAAGGATTTTTAATTATCCTAAATCTGATAATTAAAATTTAAAATTGTATTAACATCAACATCAATATCGGTAGTTTTCCCTTATTCGTTTAGGGACACTAATATACTATAACAAGAAAATCAAAAGGTTTACTTCCCAACATCTTATAAATAATAAAGTTACACAAAACTTTTAAAACACTTAACTTTTGGAAAAAAAAGATAGCAAACAAAACGAAATAAAAAGAAACCACACGTCATCATTATAAAACTTATCATCCCCTTCACAGTTGCTTCGCTCAAAACCTAAAAATTAATTTAAGAGTTTTTAAAAAGAATACTTCTGTGATAATCTTTTATTTGATTTGATCGAAGAAATATCGAAGAAATCAATGGCGCATCTAAGTTAACGTGTACCTAGGGGATATTGGGGTCCTTAATCGCAAGTGGTTATTTTTTCCCCCTTGGAGTTCATTCTATCCATAGATTAATTAATTGAAGCCTCCCACCTAAAAAAATAAACCCACATTTTGTATTCAATATCTACCTCAACGTATTTGATCACAGCTACAACTGTATAGGTAGATGACTAGCTCTTGAAATAAGAAAATTATAATATACTGTAAATGAATCAATCATACACATAAAAGAAATGTAATGTTTTTTATACCTACTCATCATTTATTTCTTTTAATTTAAATGGATTTTGTATTATTTTGTTCAGTACACAGATACAAAGATAATACACTTTAAAAACAGTATTTTTGTTTTAAAATACAATTATATTTTCCCGTCTTTGTTGATAATGTTTTTTTTACTGTGTTAATATATATATTATATGGATTATAAAGCATGTTTTATTATTATTGTTTTTATTTATTATTTGTTGTCATAAAAATGCACCATACGATAAAATATCCATCAAATATTAAACAATATAATATACATCATAATAATAAATAAATTCATATTATGTATATAATATATTATAATATTAATTCTGAAAAAGGCATACAGTTGAATAACCTTATGCAGGCGCGGATCTATAAATGAAAAAAGGAGAGGGATGGTCAAATAAAAAAATTATCAATCAGTCCTAAATGTCAATAAGCAATAATGCAATATATAATATAATATGTTTCAAGTAAATTATTACTATTTACTCCTCTAACCTATTTACTTAAGTTAATAAACTGAAAATTAAGGTACCTATAACCTTTGAAATATTTTGAGTACCTAAGGCCCAAGGCTTTAGTTCCTCCACCCTTGTATCCACACCTGACCTCATGACCTAATGACGGCTGAATATTGTTATAGAAGCTATAATTACGCAACGTAGTTTTGACTTAGTGTTGGTGATGAATCTCAATCCAATAATATCATCTTACATCTTACCCAATCACAGCCCCCACCGATCAAAATCAACTGAAAAATGTATAAGTAACTACCGGAAGTTTATAATGGTACAGACAGTTAAAGTATCGGTACGCTATAATTAATGGGCAAATCGATTTTGAGTGAGTCGTGTGGATGATAAAATATTATTGTGAAATATTAAAGTGTTTTCGGGACCGTACACAAGTTGCAGCTCTATTATTTACACAGCACAAGACTATATTTTATTGTTTAAAAGTTATAAATAAAGGTACCTACCTTATTTATGTATAAATGTTAAGCAGTATGCAAACAATTTCGTTTTAAGGAATACAATCTTGATCAACTTTCCGCTAGAATATTAAACGAGTGTTTGGCTTACGTTCCGTGGAATGTATATAATACCTTCTCGACTCGTGTATTGTTTGCCTTGTTTTGTAATAAGTTCAATTAAATTATGTGATTAAAAATAAAATATAGCCATATGTATAGGCATTTAATGAAGATATTATCAACTAAAATATAATATAATTTCGTATGCGTATAGATGATTTACCTTTGAGTATAATAACTAATAGTAAAGCTTAAAAAAATATACTCAATGATAATACGTATAATATTATAATAAAAAATATTGTGTTGTTTTAAATATAAAATTACATATTTTCGCATTACATGTTTTTTTGTTTATTGTTCTATAAACACACCTATATGCATACTTTGAAGTAGTTTGAACGGTTTAAAACAACATCTAGAAAAATATAATTCTATATTTGTCACTTCCGATCACGCAGTAGCCACTATAGCAGTGTTTTTAATAACATATATAGATTCAAGGACGTTCACATGAATTTTTTGAAGGGATGACGAACATTCTTAGGTAAATTATACATAACATATATTATTTATATATATAGGCATAAACTATTCGTTTACTATACAGTGTACCTCACACATTATTATTTTATGTATTTATTATGTTTATATATATATTATATAATATACTTCTATATTATGATTTTTTTTTAGTTAAATGTTAAGGTACCTATTTATATTAATAAACTTAGGTAATTTAAAATTCACTTGCTAATTTATTATTTAACACACGCCCAAAGAACGATATCAGCTCATATCCTATCCTGGCCTAAATTTAATCTACTTTAATACAAGCAAATATTCATAAATTTAATATTATTTATTTAGATATTATTCAGGTAGGTATGTCATAAACCGGAATACTTAATATTATACCATAACTATATTACGACCATTGACCTGAAACACTAAACAATGAAAATTGTATAGAAAAAAGTACAAGGGTATGCAACTCTGTAAACTTGGTAAACACCAAAAACGCCACGGCTATGCCACTGCGAATGAAAGTTATCAAACATTGTATTATATAATAAAATTAGTTATTATTTTTTAATAAAAAGTTGAACAATATGTTAATATTTTAATAAAGTAATAAGGATAACCTAGCCTTCAATAAGTAGATTAATAATATTGTTTATATACGTATAGCTCGCTGTACTGCATAATAGTAGGTAGGTGTCGAGTATACCTATTGTAATTGAGTAGATAACTGAATTGAATGTGATGAATATTTATATTGCTATTTGTAATTTATTTTGATATTAGATATTTTTGCAAAAAAACAAATTGCGCATAATATATATTATAATATTATTTCATTTGATATTACTAGTTGTTATTAACATATTATACATATGTACATAAATTAATACCGACGTACTGCGTATAACAGTGTGCGTAGATTCGTAGTATAATATAATATAAATAACTTAAAATTAAACTAAATGTTTTGAAAATCTAAATGTATAATATGGTAAATAACTATAAACGTAGGTAGTGGTGGAATGTTTCAAATCCCAACGAATAATATTACCAAATTTCAAACAAATAACTAAAATCATTGTTTGTTGTATAAACAACCAATTACGTCGAAATTTAAACATAAAATGTCTATAAAAAATGTGCACGTATATATTTTTGAGGTTTTAGATTTCTGAAAAAACTTATGAGAAATCTTTATTTGAACTTGTCTAGCCTTGACTATGAAAGTTGAACATTTTATACATTTTCAAATTTTGATAGTTTTATAAAATGTTGACAAAAAAAAATACCCATCGTTGTATAACCAATACATTTATAGTTCCATTCAGTATCTAAAACTGTTGAATATATTTTTTACAGTTAGACAACAATTGTAATATAACATAATATCTTACATGTCAATATACTCGAATGCAACTGTATATAATTATATTATTTTAATCCTAACCCGTAAATATTAAAAGATATTTAAATACCAGTTTTCAACATCCGATTTAATTTTGAATAAGACACGCTCTACCAATATCTGAATTCATTATTTTGGGTGTGAAGTCCTGACAATTATTACAATCATCGACCATCATATTATGAAACGTGTTGAAACACAACACACATTCATTAAACAATAATAATATATTTCTGGCTTCATGTCAATATAGATTTTTGTAAGTTTCAACGTTTGCTATTTTTACAGAATATAATCAACACTCGGAATAATAAGGAATATTTCATCGCATTCGAATCCTATCCCTGCAGTGTATTATATTATTGTAATGTTTATATATGGCAGTGGGCACATGCAATCGCGAGTACAGACTTTAATTAAGTGCCGTTCTCGAGTGATTTACTGTTGTCCTATAAAATTTTAAATAATTTATGAATTTCTGGAAGCCGCCAGTGGACCAGTATTATATATATATATATATATATGTGTACAATATACATCCAGTGGCTATAACTTATAAGTTTTTTTAATTGGAGGTAACAATTCAGACATGTTCCTGACTCTCGGTTAAGAATTTTACACGGTTCGTTAAGTTTGAACAGAGGAAACAAGTTGGAAAGGATCAAAAGGTAAACCTTATTTTTTTGTTTTTAGACTAACTGGGGACTGATAATTTAATCTAATTTTAAATTTAAAAGGGTACAGCTTTTATTACAGATTTTGTAACGCAAAAATATCCGGCATAATGAAACTATATGTATAAGTACCTATAATGATGTACACACTATCTACTATGTATACGGATTACGGAAAGTTTTTTGATTTCAAAGAAGGGTTAAAAGTCGGAGACAAAAGTGGCGATCCACATATTTCTTATATAGTTCATAGGCAATCATTTTAACTTATAAATGTATTTATCAAACTTGATAAAATTGAATCACAGGAAATTGTATATATTATGCACACCTATATATATATACACGCATATCTGTTGTGTGTAATTTTGACAGAATCCGAAGATCAAACCTATTATGTACCCCTATATAGCTGCCACTGACCACTGTTACCAGGACCGGACCACCTACAAGACCGGGCTAGCAGCGGAGCACCGGAAAAAGGATATCACCAGTATACTACAGACCACGGTACGGTGTATATTATGTAAAAATAAAATAATGTTATGTGCTATGTGCGTCTTTATAAAACGTGTCTTCGTCGTGCAGTCAACATTGCATATATGTATACATGTGTGGAAAGAGCAATAATTCAATTTTCATTCCGGAAGCTGTGCGCGATATACTCATTTAATACATTACATAATAATAAAATATAATTTATTTAATCGTATACGGTTTATGTCGAAAAGTCAATAATACAAATAAATCACTGTATTATGGTAATGAGAAAAATGTAATAATAATAAAACGTCGAAAGCGCGCTGCTATTTGTACGCCGGAGAGGAGAGGGCGATCGAGAAAAAAAAGGAGCGAATCGCGTATAATATATGTATATAATTATACGGCGTCATGTCACCAGTTACCGGAATTGATAAAATCCTACATCGTTATTGTCGTATAATAATATAATATATATAATAATAATAATAATAATAATAATATGTGACCTAGGGGGTAAAAAGCGTATATTATTATATTGTGTTCGTTTGCGC
>JANEHU010003951.1:0-91004 GCA_027563435.1 Nasonovia ribisnigri
CTTTGAAAAAATATACTAGGTGCCTTCTATTAATTTTTCAATCTTTATTAACCAAACAAATAACATTTAGTTGATATTTTTAGAAAAAAAAAACTAAAAAAAATGGTAACTGAAAATGTCCGTAAACAGCTCAAAATAAGTCAAAATATTTGGAAAATTGTATGATGCATAGAAAATGCTAATATAAACATTCGATGAAAGTTTCATGTATACATACGGTGATTTATTTTAGAGTTACATCAAATACCAAAATCTATTTTCTCAAAAACAGATTTTGCGTAAAAATTCCCGTTTTCCATAATTTTTATTTTATTTTTCACGATACTAACTACTGGGGAATTATTATTTTTGACTCCCCAAAGTATCAACTAGATTCACTTTCCTATCAGAAAAGATACTGTTGAAGAAAATCTAAGAATTTTTACAATCCTAAAAGTTGATGACAGACACAAAAATAAAAAATAAATTTGAAAAAAAACACACATCATTGTAAAATCAATACATTCATCGTTTCACTCAGAATCTAAAATTAATGAAAAAATCTATATTAAATAAAAAAATCTGTATTTAATAAAAAATTGATATTCAATACAAAATCTATACTTAATAAAAAATGTATACCTATTTGGTAAAAAAAACCTTGATTGAATACAACAAATTAAAAAGATATATCTAAATATATAAAAATTAATGTCAAATTATGTAATATCATTTGTAACCATTTGTAACCACCAAAAAAAAATTTGTAACCCACCCACAACCGCTTAAAACCCAGTTTCTATGTGGCGGGGCCGTGGTGACGTCACTACAGCCCGCCACTACAGAAGTTCAACTCGCAGGTATTTGAAACCTAGTCGAAATTATGTAATATCATTTGTAACCATTTGTAACCACAAGAAAAACATTTGTAACCCACCCACAACCGCTCAAAACCCAGTTTCTATGTGGCGGGGCCGTGGTGACGTCACTACAGCCCGCCACTACAGAAGTTCGACTCGCAGGTATTTGAAACCTAGTGGAAATTATGTAATATCATTTGTAACCATTTGTAACCACAAGAAAAACATTTGTAACTCACCCACAACCGCTTAAAACCCAGTTTCTATGTGGCGGGGCCGTGGTGACGTCACTACAGCCCGCCACTACAGAAGTTCAACTCGCAGGTATTTGAAACCTAGTCGAAATTATGTAATATCATTTGTAACCATTTGTAACCACAAGAAAAACATTTGTAACCCACCCACAACCGCTTAAAACCCAGTTTCTATGTGGCGGGGCCGTGGTGACGTCACTACAGCCCGCCACTACAGAAGTTCGACTCGCAGGTATTTGAAATAGTTTTTTTTTTCTAAAAATATCAACTAAATGTTATTTGTTTGGTTAATAAAGATTGAAAAATTAATAGAAGGCACCTAGTATATTTTTTCAAAGGCAGATGAAAAAAATTAAAAATCTCTAGTCACAATTTTTTGTACAAAAGAATGACGAAAATGTGCAAATTATTTTGAGTTAGAAATTCAAAAAAAATGTTCTTTTTAAATCTAAGATTTTAAAATGTAAATCTAGATTCCTAATAAGGTTATCTACCTTTATAAAAAAAAAAAAATGTCTATAAGAAAGTCATATTAAACTTTTATGAGCGTTTGAAGTTCAAATTTGTACAACATTGGATATTCACTCGATTTTTCATGTAACGATTTTCTTATTTTGTTGTAATTCAAAAACAAATAACATACACTTGAGATTTTTATCATACCTACCTATGTGTATTTTATCAGTAAAATTCCTATACTTGATTAAATTTTCAAAATATTTTGACTTGTTTTGAACTGGTTACGGACAATTTCAGATTTCAATTTTTTAGTTTTTTTTTTGTATAAATGTCAATAAAATGTTATTTGTTTTGTAAAAATGCGTGAAAATTTAATACAAGATTCCTGATATATTTCTACAATAGCAGTTGAAAAATATTTAAAATACATAGGCACAATATTTTTTTATAAGCACTTAAAGTACGAATTTTAACAAAAAGTATCAAATTTAATATTTATTTTGTAGTAAAAAATGTATAAAATGTTCAACTTTTATAGCTATAAGGATTGAAAATTTAAAACAAGGATCCACGTAAATAGGCTATACTGTATAATATATATAAATTACTTTATTTACAATAATATCATAGGCTGACTGACCGTCATCGCTCAGAATCGTTTTTCTTATACAATGATATTATTATATCATTGAATACAAATTTAACACCGTCAATTACAGTGACCACACACATTGTAACCTACTGTACAGCAGAGCGACATCCACTTACCCAGCTTTTTATTATTTGCTTCTTTGTATTGAAATACAAATTATGAAAAAAGCTATATTTAATAAAAATCTGTATTTAATAAAAAATTGTTATTCAATAAAAAGCTAAATATAATAAAAATCCTTTATTCAGTGAGAAGTACCTTGATTGAATAAAACAAAATTTTATTTTATAACAAATCTATAGTTAATCAAAAGGTATAAACAATAAAAAAATCTTATAATTAAAAAATAACACAAGTCTCGATACACATTTTTTTATACATTTAAGTTTTTTATTATATTTACATTTTTTATTAAATACAGATTTTTTTTCTAATTTAGATTTTTTGAATAGTTTTTTCTTCTCGGCTTTTTTGTATAGAAATCAAAAGATTCCGGGCATTGGCCCAGCCCCTCCCCCCCCCCATAGGTAATATTTGATTTCTAGGAATACGAATTATTTTCAAACGAAAAAAATATCTTTACAAACCTTTACAAATGACTTACAAACATATGAAATAAACGAAAATTCCAATTTAGGGGATCTGGGGAAATGTACCTCATAGAAACTTGGTTTTGAGCGGTGACGGGTGGGTTACAAATGTTTTTCTTGTGGTTACAAATGGTTACAAATGATATTACATAATTTCCACTAGGTTTCAAATACCTACGAGTCGAACTTCTGTAGTGGCGGGCTGTAGTGACGTCACCACGGCCCCGCCACATAGAAACTGGGTTTTAAGCGGTTGTGGGTGGGTTACAAATGTTTTTCTTGTGGTTACAAATGGTTACAAATGATATTACATAATTTCCACTAGGTTTCAAATACCTGCGAGTCGAACTTCTGTAGTGGCGGGCTGTAGTGACGTCACCACGGCCCCACCACATAGAAACTGGGTTTTAAGCGGTTGTGGGTGGGTTACAAATTTTTTTTTGGTGGTTACAAATGGTTACAAATGATATTACATAATTTGACATTAATTTTTATATATTTAGATTAAGTGGTGGGGCCAAGGTAACTCACCTTGTATAAACGATTTAAACTGAGGTGTCTCGTTACCTTAAAAATATTTCATAAAAAAATATGGCCCGTGAGAGATAATTAATTGGATTATATTCGGCGGGCATCTGGGAATATTTTAGAACAATTGGGGTTTAACAACTCTCATTTAAAATCATAACCGAAAAAAAAATGATACATTTATTTTAGAATCTTAACACGTTTATAAATACAGTACAGTATATTTTTTCAAATAAATTCATAGATGGGTACCTACTTTCAAAACAAATAGCTATCTAAAACAGTTATCATAATCATTGGTAAAAGTTTCAACACCTTATAACTGTCTAAAAGAAAAAAACGCTATCAAAAAAGAAAATACATTTTTTGTTGTTTAATTTTAGTTCTACTCATTCAAATTTACATTTGAAAACCAGAAAATCTAAAGTGGATATTAATTTAAACTTTAAACTATACACATATTATCACATATTATAATAGGTTCTTTGAAATATTAATTAATATAATCGTGAAACGAAAAATGCAGTTTTGCATTTCAAAGTTTTAATCTCTCAAAACAAGATAGTTGGTTTACTGTAATTATATTAAAGATGAAAATTAACTAATACTCGACTTAAACAAACTTGGTGAAAATTATGTGTAAATATAGTTCAAAGTTACTGTGACTAGGAGTATAATCCAAATTTAAAATAACTTTAAATTTCTTAAAGTTTTAACATGAATGTTTTCAGCTTAGATAAAAGTATTTTAATATTTTGTTGTAAGTATAAGACCAAAAGGTATCCAAATATTTTTCTATTTTTAAATGCAAAATACTATTAATATAAAAATGGAAATTTAAAAAAAAAATACAGGAGATGTACCAGTTGTACCTATACTTTGTATAGTGATATGGTCATTAGTCAGTAAGGTTATTCTTGGTTGATGCCTGTGCGATAATACAATTTCTGCCAGTTAAAAAAAAATTATTTTTAATACCTAAAAATATTCACAACAGTTTTATTTTGTTATCTTTAAATTAACTTTTTATTTCCGATTAGCATCCAATCCTGAAAAAACAAATCGGACATATCAGACACTATATCCATATACCTATATTATATTATTATATATAATACTTATGTCTAATATAGTCTGTATAATATTATTAGTAGTAAAATTTGATAAATCGAAATCGTTATGAAATTAATTAAATATTATATTATGCATGAAAATGGCATATAATCAATAATAAGCTTTCAGCTTTGTATGGTTGATAGCGCTTCTCGGTTAAAATAGGAAAACTAAAATACAGAAAGTCCCATAACGAGGTAAGTTTATCCACAGTTTAAGATATACCTTTTATAATATACCATCATATATCTTAAACCATGGGTCTATGTCTGTATTTTAAGTGTAACCGAATACCTATTTAATATTTTATTAACATATACAATTGGTAAACATTAATCTTAAACATCATACTTAGGTCCTTGTATATTATTTACTTTCATCATGCATCTGAAATTAAATATAAATATATTTATTGTTTGTATAATACTATAATAAAACTATTAAAAAATTCCATATTGTTTGATTGTACTTTGATGGTGTGAATTCGTGTGATAGAGAGATAGTATGTTTGTCTAAAATGCAATCGATTCAAATTTAAACTATTGACATTTTACTAAACGTATTACATATTCATTCGACATTAAATTTATAATTCAACAAAACTATGTATTGTTCATTGTTATTAATAATTTATGATGTTCTGTACATTTCCGATATTTTTATATTGCCTATAATATATATATTATTAGTTATTTGGGCTTTTAACATTATGTTGACCAGATACACAACTGATTGATTAGTTGGTAACCGACATTAAAATAACTAATTTCAATATAAACTGTATGTAATTTTTTCGTAACTATTACAAAATAATACATTGTACCACAATTCATAGTCAATCACAAAAATAATTTAAAAATAGTATATTTCGTAACCCAAAGTGTAGGAACATGAAGGTAGATAAATATTCTATTGCAATTTGCAGTACTACTTACTGAGGTAAATAGTAAATACAGATAATGACTTATAAATATTAACATTTAATTGGACGATATTGAACTCTTCTATACTTTTGTATTGTATAATAATAATTATTAACGCTGCAAAGAAATTCGTTCAAGGTGAAATTAAAATCACGTGTTATCATTATCTTTGTACCTACTACCTACCTATTCAAAGTATGTATAATAAAATATAGTATGGAGTATGGACTACTCTAACAAAACGTCTTACACAGTTATACCTTATGGCTATACGTCTCAATATTATACACACATTAATACAATATTACATTAAAGGGGTGCAGCTGATGAAAAAAAATTACTTTTAGACCAATAAGCTAGAAAAAACTGGAGGAATTTGGTTTGACAGATTTTAATTTTGAAAACGGATTATGATTGATCAACAAGTTTACTAGGGAACGCTCGAAGCGATTTTGAATATTTTTTTTTTTCAGCTGTGATATCCAATAATAAAATATTGAAAGAATATGATATTTTTGTATTTATATTATTCACAATGACAATAACAATAATATTGGAATATTAAAAATCGCCTGTAGCATTCCCTAGTAAGCTTGTTGATCAATCATAATCCGGTTTCAAAATTAAAATCTGTATAACCAAATTCCTCCAGTTTTGTCTAGCTTGTTCGTATAAAAGTCACTTTTTTTTTCATTGACTGGAGACCCATCCAGTCCCTTAAGGTTTATTCTATGATAAGAAATTTAAAACATATTGAAAAACATTATAACAAACAAAATTAATGTTTAGATTGGTCAAATCCACATTAGTTTTAACTTTTGACAAAACTGTCTGCAGCCCCCTTAATAAACTATTTGCATTAATGCATTATAATGTCTTTATCTCACTGAAAGCTAATCAAATTATTATATCTTAAAATATTAAGATAAGGCAACGTATATAAATTGTGCGCATCTCGAGGTCTCGACTTTCCAGAGGTGGACGGGCCTGTATTGACCTCTGGTTATAGAAGGCCCTACATTCAGGACATTTCAGAGGAGCAATAATATATTATTAAGGAGTATCGATTTATAGTATTCTATAAAATTATAAATTATTATCAAATTCAGAATTACAGTTGGAGATAAAGATTTAAGACGTAGTATCCTTAACTATGGTTCCTTGACGCATATTAAGGAAGAGCCTCGTACACCCACAGTACAAGGGCCTACTATCCTATAGGACAGTAGATCAGTGAGCCAGTCCACCCTTGCCACTTTTTGCAGTAGTAAAGTAATAAGTATAACTATTATAATTTATAGGTACTATACGCGCATCATATAGAATCATAAAATGACGAATACCTATTATTACAAATGATAAACTTCATGCGAGTTGCGGGTAGCCACAATAATATTATATTATTATCCTATAATTATGTATATAATATCGAATTTAGTATATTATAATACTGTTTGTATCACTAATGTACACCTGATAGTTTTTCAATGACCATCTTACTACCTAAAAAAGTGTTAAAATTATACAATTCATGCTGTTATATACTATTATATAATATGTATTATAAATTGAAGATACATTTTTCATTTTATAATAAATTAACGAACATTTATTTATTTAGAGAAATAACTAAGAGCTGCACAAAACTGACTCAAGAGCCACCACATGCGGCTCGCGAGCCTCGTGACCACCCCTGTTCTATACTTTAAATATTATACAAGATCTACCTTACAGTATTTTACATTTTAAGTTGTTACCAAGCTAGTAAACCGGATGCTTTCTCTAAAATAATATTTATGAATCGTTTTAGAAATGCAACAATGGTTTTTGCCGCGTGCTTAATAGAAAAAAGTAATTTATATTTTTCATTTTTTTGGAACAAGTTGTTTACTTATATATAAGACATTAATACTGGTGCGCATAAAAAGATAAAATATTGTCGGTGTGTAAATTATTTATTTATTTTTCCACACGAAATAAACGTGAGATCGCTTGTTTTTCAGGTATGTACTTTCGGTTTAAAAATTTACAAATAATTTTCAAAATATGATATTCGAGTATAATTTAGTATGCCGTGGTTAAAAAAAATATTGTTGGATATTACACGGATATAGTCATCTATATCGATTTGATTCTGTATTATACTACACACTACACGTTACACATTTTCTAGCATTCAAGAACGTTAACGCCGATCATTTTTAAGTATATAATACACGTTATAGGTATATCAAGATTACAATATATTCTGTCACCTCATGCAGTACCTATGATCATTATCATTATTCATTTCTTGAGTGTACAAATATTTCCCGAAAAACATTTCGCTGTGGAGAAAAAAAAATGATTCATCGTGTGATAAGTCTTGTTCGTTTAAGTACCTACTATTCGAAAGTAATATAAATATCGCAAGTACCCTCATCACACACGTGCCTGTCTATGTAATATTATTAGCGATTTGAGCGTGGTTATGTATCCCGCCCTCTCGACTTTCGTGCACACTATGGCACTGTGTAATATAATTTCATAAACTTACGACGATAATATAACGATATCAAAATCACGGACGCTCATAGACCACAGTCAACGCGAGTTTATCGGTAAAACTTTTCCGGCAACGATCACCCTCCTCCTACGCGCCTCGCCTCGGCCGAATCATAATCCGTATTAAAGAGGTAACATTATGTGCTCGAAATTTGTAATATTACACTATAATATAATATATTATTATTGCGCTTTAAAACCGTTTGATCTCGCACGTAGGACGTTTGGTATATTATGCGTATATAGGTATAACCGATCGGAATGGCGTTTATGGGTATAAATATGATACAGGGCGAGCGCGGACGATACGGGCGGGATGAGGTGAACGAGGGGCGGCCGCCGCCCGGCGACTTGACCACGGCCTTCTCGCGGGGGTGGGCGCGGTTTTGGGGGTGTAGAAAAAAAGCGAAACCATCGAAGGTAATAGGAAAAAAAAAAATACATCATACACCACGTACATCGCGAGCGGTTAGCGTCAATGACGGTGGTTGGGTGGGGGGTTGTGAAATGGAAAAAAAGAGCGCCGCGGGCCTCGTTTGCGTGTGTACGTCGGTCGCGTACGCACTCTCTCGGGTCAATACTTGTGATTCCGAAGGGAGCGACGGCGGCGGCTGGTCCGACACGCACACACGCGCACACACTCGCCACACACCGGCCGCCGCCGCCGTCGCGCTGTACGTCGGCGGCGCGGCGGTATCGGCCGCCGAGTGCCGACGACGACGACGACTACGACTACGACGACGACGACGACGGCGGCGGCGACTGCGACGACGGTGGCGGTCGGCGGCAGTGTGTAATTCGCCCCGCGACGACTAGCGCGCGCGTTTCCCCCGCGTCACTCTACGTATAGTAGTTGTGCTCTTCGCGCGCACACCACCACCACAACTATTACTACTACTACTGCTACTACTACTACTACTACTACTACAACAACAATAACAACAACTGTTACTACCACTACCATATTATTGTTATAACTATATAGTGCTGCCGGTAACCGGCCTGCCGCAGTGATCAGTCTACTACCGTAAGTCGGCCGGTGTGTGCGTGCCCGCGCGTGCGATTCGTCGAGCGGCAAAATACAGGAAAAAAATACATTTTCAAAATCGTGCCGACTTCACTGATATCGGGAGACGCGACCCGCGTGCGGCGTTTGCGTGCCAGCGGTGCATTTGATTTCGCTCTTATCTTATCGCAGGTACGCGTATCGTCGTCGTCATCGTTATTGCTTATTGCTATTGAGTATTAATTATTATCGGTTTTTATTTATAATAATATTATAATGTGCTTGTACCTATAGAAATCAAAGGTGATCGGTTTTAATTTTTTTTTTTTTACCGCCTCTCATCATCTCGCCGCCCGATTGTAACGCCTTCGTTTAATATCGTTTTTATTATTATTGTTGTTGTCGTCGACCGTCGATCATCGTTTTTTATCTCTTTTCGATCCCGATAAATCATCGTCGCAGATCGTTGCATACCGTTGAATGATGGCCGTTAGGCCGTCGGCGCCCCGCAAACCGCCGGCGTAAAGCCGGGACGAGAGTTTCGCCAAAGTCGAGTCAGACAAACCCCCTCGCCCACGCAACGTGGGACCAAAGTCGGGTGAGAAGAAATCGCAACAGAGTTACCTTCTCACGATGAACACGGCGGCGGCGGTGGCGATTTGTGTACTGCTTCTGCACTCGGCCACGATCGGTAAGTCCACTTGCACATTTCCCGTATCCATCTGTATTGTATTGAAATAACACTTGTCTATAAATAAAGAAATATATTTTGTGTGCCGTCGATTAACGGTCTAGCTGTGGGCGCGGATGCGGCGCGACGCTACGTGAAAATAATCTGTTAGCGGCCGGAAAATATCGATTGCTCTCGCCGAACGGGTTTTTCTCGGAGATTTTCCAGTTTCCCTCGCTTCCCCCTGCCCTTATTCCACCATGTCCGTTCGCCGTCTAAAACGCGCTCACCGCGCCGCAGACGAGTCGACCATAATTAATAACGTCATATTTCAAATTCACCCCTCGAAGCGCACGGAAAAACGCTATTTTTCTGAAAACTATCAACATCACACTCTATATTTTACCCGTTCGTTTTTACCCATACTGACGTCAGTGTATTCCATTTTTGTGTTTTCGATACGAAAGAAAGAGTTAACATAATACACTGAACTCGGTTTTTAACAATCTCAACCTTTATTTAGTAGGTACGTACTATACATTTTGTTGCTATAATACCTATATTATGCTTGCAAAATATATAATATTATTATTGTTATGGAAACGCACGTCGTTGTACATGGTAAAACGATTTGAATTCTAAATGATTAAAATTCCGTTCATTTCAAATTCCGAACGACCGCGGCGGCTAGATGTGTAAAACAGCTGTTTTAAACCGACCCTTCTGTTATAGGGTGTATAATATGTGTACAATTTAAACGTGAAATCGAAATCCCATTGGAAGTAATTGCATTTCTAAAGATATCGTCAGAATAAAACAGTGTGGGTATATAATATACAGGAGGGTTATAAAATGTACAAACGTGGAATAATATAGTAGGTAGTAATAAAAAAGCGGAAAATCGTGACCCACTTTTTTGAAGTCTAGTGCTTCTGAACTTCGCTATTGTCTTTTTTTTAGAATTTATTCATAGGTGTCCACTTATAAATTATTTTAAATTACAATATTTTGTCAGAGTGGTCGACGCGGCAGTAAAATTATAAATATAAAAGTAGTTTTTTTTTTTACGTCGACCGTCCGATGGCAAACACAATACCAGCTACCACCTATATATATATGTTATTATGCTGTACATTTTCCAAGCATGGTGGGAAACTGGTTAATTCATCGATAATATTTGAGCAGGAGTGCAGTACTGACAATGTCCTGAGGGTCGTCGTCTCTGTATTTTTTTTGTTAAGAACTTCCTGTTGTTTATCTAAAATAAAAAAAACCAACATTCGTCGGAATTTCAAATACCACTGGCTGCACGCGTGTGTTTGTGTGCTGTGTTTCCGTTGGATTTCGCCCAATAGGTTCTCGTATAGGCTACACACCGACTTTATGGGTGGGTAGAGTAGTAGTCGTCGTAATAGGAATAGTGTTCGGTAAACACTCGACAAAAACGTTTTCACGGTTGTAAGCGGCGGCGGCGTGTAATATTATTATTATTATTTTTTTTTTTTATTGGAGTGGTCTACTACTATATAATACAGTGTATATAATATTATATACGACTACTATAATATACCATGTTGACGTGCGGGACGCCACTCATGGTCGAGGGGGCGCGCGCGCGTGTGTCAATCAACGGACCAAAGAGGATGGCCAATTATCCCGAGCGCATAGCGTTTTGTCTATCCCCTTGCTCTTTCCCTCCCGGTACCATCACTGACGAAAATCCGCAGACTAACTCGGCGAAAAAAAAAAATTATGCAACAGCTCCTCCGGACGTTTCTTGGCCGCATTGCAGAGCTAGATAAGTCTTGTCCATAATAATAAGGTACAAATTTAACGCCTTTTTTCTGACACACCTCACCACGCCGTTCACAGTACCACAACAAAAGTGCGCACTAATAATTATCATTTATCTCTATATGATGTTATGATATCATATTGCTTATGTTTTATGCTCAACGACGTCCTCTTTCCGGACTTGCTTCATCGTTCTTATCATATTATTTTGAAATATCCCATACGGACAAAAGTCGCGCAACGCTTGACGTATACCATTTATGGAAAAAATTCTGAGCTTATAGCCTGGGAAACGGTAGTTATCGTCATTATATAATTACGGTTGTTTGGCGTGTTTGTCAAACCGACAACCAGGCGTTTTGTTTTTACATGCAGTTCTTGTCACGACATGTCTGTACACATGAGATTAAGTCTTTACACGTCCGATTATAATATATTATATTATTAATATTATATCGTATAGCGTTATTTTCGCACGAATCGCTATTTGATTGAGTTTAATCACTATTCTATTAAAAGTATAATTCATTATTACTGATTGCATGCAACGATAAAAGTATCCAAAAGTTGTTATCTACTTATATCGGAGTGTTTAAAAAAAGATTCTTTTTTAAAATATTAAACCGACTTTTTCCCTTAAGTTTTAGTGACCTCTGTTTTTGTTTTTACGGATACAAGATAGGTTAAATATTATGCAACTTCGTTAACTAAGTAAAATTCCTAAAAATAAGTCCTCCCATATCTTTAGGTTCGGAGTAAACGAATATTGCGTGACATTAAAATTTCATTCATCATAGTAATATACTAATGTACACTTTTATAGCATTATAATATTTAATCTATCAATTTTTAAGCCTTAAATAAATAATATTATCATAAATATTTATAACTTTTATCTAAGTTTCAATAGTTTTATTAGGTACCTCCATTATAATAATTATAATAGAGTAAAAACGATTTCTCCTGAATTTTGGAAAACTAATAATTCAATTAAAGAAATTAAAAATTACATTTCAAATCAGTACTACCGTGGAAGCAAATATTTAAACTTTCAAGGATATCGTGTTGTTTTAATAGTATTTAACTACGGCTACTGTTTGATTGATAACAATATTATATTTAGTATGTTTTTAGACGAAGCCTACGCATATTAAATTGATTTCTTTAAAAAACCCACATAATATAATCGTTGCGGATCTAATCAGAATATCATCGCGTATATCCTGCTTAAAATATACTCTTTTACGTTATTCGTCAGAAAGGTTGTTAGACCTTATATATTTTTATTTCGTATATAAAATAAAATAATATATTTTTTGTATTTTTGTCCTATTAATTTATATAATATAGGTGTGTATACCAGTTTTCTATAAAACGAAAACATTAATCAGACGCGTGATTTTTGTTTTCAGTTATTCTATTTTCTGTAAGTTTAAATAAATAATAAATAAAATGAAATACATTAAACTTGTATGCATGTTTTTGTGATAGCTATGCGTAATGGGTACCTACATTTATAGTATACATTTATACATAACATAATACATTAATATTATATTATGAAGTCAAAAATTAAATTCGTGATTTAGTAAAAATAATTTTAAATATTAACATAAATTATAAATATAGCATATTATCCAGTTTATTTTTTAGATCATTGTACATAAGTGCGCAAAACGTACTCATTAATAAAACAGTTGTAATAATTAAAAAAAAAGTTATTTTGTGGAATTGAACAATTGCTCCAAAAATACAACTACTTTTTGGTTGTAATTTTTTGCGTTTATCGTTAAATAATATATTAGGGAGGAAGCTCTATAAAAATATATACTGTTATAGAACTAATGTGCCTGTCCAAGGAAAATATATAGGTTCCTAGCCTTTTAGGTATTGTTATTATTGTAATTTAATCAATATCAAATGCTTCAGAAATGTTTTCATTGAATGACAGATAGTGTAACTCAGTGTATAAGTGTTATGTGTGAAGCCACCCCCAGTCCCAAAAGAACTTTTAAATATTACTGTACTCGTTTTGAGTATACCTAAACATTGAAAAGTTAATATTATTCTATTTCAAGTAGGTACCTACCTTAAGCATATATTATGTTATTATTGAGTTCATTATAAAATGTTATTTTGTCATGTGAATCTGATTATAACTATTAAAGGTATATTCGTGAGCTCAGGATTTTAAATTTGAATGTCATCTTGAAATGTTTAATAAATACATTTTAAAACTCTTATTTTTCTAAGTAATTAACGTATATAGCATAATATTATAATAAGTGCAATAATGGCGTTATATATTAATACTCATATCTAGCCTACAATTTTGTCGGCAGTATAAATAGACATAAATATATTGACCATAACCCGATTATTATACCTAGGTATAATGTTTTTAATATGTATTGAGTAGTATATTACTGTCGGCTTGAAGCAACAATGAAATTAATAATATTATTGAATGAGGTCTTTCGGTTCCCAAATCCAATGGATTATTTCAAATTATTTCAGGGTGTAAATTCGACATTATTGTATCATAAATTCATAAATATTTGAGTATTACCAAAATATGTATCGTAAATACGTATTGTTTGGTTTGTTAGTCATACATGACTTTGAAAAATAACATCACGTGTTTTGTACAAAGCTAGTACAGGCCAAAATGTCATCATCCAATTTGTAACCCGCCACGCAACCCAGGGGGTAAAACACTGAATGAATTGAACGTATACATATTATAGTACTTTCAAATGCAGGTATATATTATATATATATGTATCTCTTTTAAATTCTATGGGAGTAAAAACGAGCGAACAACCTATAATAAAATGTGGCATCCTTAACATATGCGCCTAGAAGATAAAATTATTAATAGCCGCTACTGCCTTACCAACACTTCGAAAACGTAATAATAATATATTATAATATGAATGCATATACACCTGTAATTTATATATTATACATTTTGTAGTATATATTATAGTATATACATAGGCAGGTCACGTCGTCGTTTAAAAATATAATTTATCAGTGCACCTATACTTAAATATCTCGAGAACCGCCCAGCTATTAAAGTTCTATACTTTATAAGTGCAAATTGGAAAAAATCGATATTTTTTTATTATTTAGATTAGGTACTTCTAGAGTCCTGATGTGATGCTTCCCTTTGTGCTTCAGCATCCCCGTATATACTATACGTGTAAGGATGATAATTTTTTATCCCTGTATATCTGCGTTATCAAATATTCAGTTCAGAATTTCCTACATAATTTTTTTGAAGTTTGAAATCTGTTACATAATTTATTACATGGTTTCAGTTATATTTCTAATATTTAATAAGTTCTAAAAGTGTCAAGTACCTAACATCGTTGTGACAACATAACGTTACATTATATTTCATTATTATTATTATTATTATTATTATTATTATTATTATTATTATTATTATTATTATTATCATTATTCTACTCAAAGTTCAAAATGAAATACAATTTTTTTTGGTTGGTATTGTTCTAATAATGGGTTATAAAGAACTCTGAATAACGCATTGTTAAGTAGAATTTTTTAATTTAGTAATCTTACTGAAACTTATAATGAAATGGCTTTAACTTTCTTTGCGAAAGTTCTAGTTGAATTTTAGTAAAACTCTAAAAAAAATATTAAATCCACCTTTGATCTATAGTTGTAGTTAGACATTATACTATAAACATTAATTAATTCACAAGTGCTTAATGCGTATACATATATTAGTTCGAGGCTATAGGTATTATCGTATAATAGATTGTATTATACTATTGTATATTACAAACTCAATGCAAATATTAATATAATTTGTATGAACGTTATAATAAGGACAATATATCTGACAAGTTATAATAATGTATACTAATGCGTACTCATATTTAAAAGTATCTTATAAAAAAGTTAAAATTATTTAAGTCATCTTACTTTTGATGAATTATTTTTTTAAACCATATAATTGCATCAGATTATATTTTATTTTATTTTACTCTTGTAGTCTACAAATACAGGTGTTTTTAAAAAATGAATGGTTCTTGTTAATCTGTATATCTGAGTACATCTAATTAGTATTGTTATTACATTCGATTGAAATAATTGTTTTTATTAATATCTACCTACTATAGTAGTCTTTTGATTAAGACATCCGTTCTCAGTGGACTATAAATTCAAAACTTCCCGGAAAAATATTTAGTAATTAGCATTTAATCAGCGATTTAATTAAACAATGATTTGCTTCGTCTTATGTTAGAATTCCTTATTGCTGTTTCACTTATAGCTTTATCGCCATACGTTATCGGTTAATTAAATGTAAGCAAAATACCGTTTAATAAATTTATACACATCTCGCGTTCAACAGCTATAAACATCGCAGAAACGGCGTGTATCATCAAATCCAAACATGGTCATTTTCAGTTGTTGGGAACAACATCCACTGACAATACCGTATCATTGAGCATGCGTTCCCGTGAGAAACTTTTTTCCTCCCGAACAGTATTGAAACAGATTTTCTCATAGATTAAATTTTGGTTTATATTTATTTTGTTAGGAATAAAATAAAATCATTTTGTGTAAATCTAGTATTTAGTATTTTTACTTGGATCACACTTAATCCTTTATAAGAACCTTTTTACTTTTATATATTTTTGTGGTATCTATGTCTAAAAAATAATAATTATAAAAAACTAAACAATATTATATATAACTAGAACTCGGATGTTGATGATTTTGCATACTTTTTTTAACGCATCAGAATTATACCAAAATATAACATAAATTTGATTCTTTAAGTCTAAATTTCAAATCTGTAAACTTATTTTGCAAACTTGATATTTCTGAGTACCTATATTGTATTTGTCTGTAATAATATTATGTCTAGTGTTAGTAACATATTTATAAGATCGTATTTATATTATACGATATTGTTAGTTTAAATGTATGACGCAACTTTGTTAACGTGGAGCAGTATTTTTCAATTTTAAAATTTTTCAATGTATAAAATTATATTATCGAATCGTCGAAGGTCTTTATGATCTAACATTAGCAAAATCATAGTGATTCTATGTATCTAGTTGTGATTTTAAAATACTTCATTTAAATACGATTAACATCGTAAATTGTACCCATTTATTTATTATGCCAGGACAACTGTTTAAAAATTGTTTTTATTTTAAATTTTTATTCCTGTGTATTTTTTTAGTTATAGAATTATAAAATAATTAATTTTAGATAGTTAATTTTTTTATTTATACTTCTTTTTGCATATGCCTAGGTATTATTGTATAAAAAATATTTTTACATTTTATGGCATGTAATAATAATAGGTTTATTTTGACTTTTCAAATATAAGTATGTTTAAATAAATTTAAATTTTGCTAAATACTCATTAACATTTGATAATATTATATTTTATTGATTTTATTAGGTAAATATTTCTATTACTATTAAACGCTAAATCGAATTATTGTTTTATAATATATATAATATACACCTATAATATGATATTAATCCTTAAATTACTATTTTATTTGTATTTATTATAGTTGTATGCTTTTGGACATTCAGATGGGTGGGATCATAATTCATAATATTGTATTAGAATAGAATATTCTGCTATTGAATGAAAAAATGATACAATCATGAACTATTAGACACTCGACGGACGGTCATTGGCCAAGCACGTGTTTAATGTCTCTCGGTTTGACACATAAAAATAACGCATGTCTGATTCTTTTATCTTCAATTAACCTTTCACGAGTCGGATGAAACCACAATCGGTTGTCTTTAAAATGTCGCCGTCTCTAAAAAAACATTAATAACTGTTAGTCCTCAGTCCATTTTAATCTACAGCTCTACTCGGTGCAGCTGCTGAGTCTGAAAGCAAACGCCTGTTTGCTGTAGACGAACATTTTTTGCTATAATCAATCAATGTGAAATATAGGGTCTGCTCAAAACAAAGATATCTAATTAATTCTTTTCCCACCGAATTCTTTCAGACCCTTTGGTTAAATATAATATATATGTACGAAACGATGAGATTCGACATATTGTACTCGGCTGTCGGCGTAACTATATAGTATTCAGAATATAGAGAAGGCAACGGCCTTCTCTCCAAGTGTATAGGCGATATTTTATTATGTTTACACGTTTTCCATCGAAATGTAACGCTTTTAATTGCGAACATTAAATAATTGTTTATACCTACCGGCCACCACTCGTTTGGTGAGATTGACTCTTCAACGATTATTATAGTTTATTGATAAATGTAAATTATTAATTAATTGTCTTAGATTTATTTTCATCCGGATGCAGTCTTGCGTGTGCGGAAGAATTCTATTAAAGTATATCATAATGCAGACGCCGCGCTGAGACGAAAATATTATGTACGTCTTGTACATTAATACGTGGCGTACTCACGTCTATTTAAAAGTTAATATTTTGAATTATAGTGGTATTTATTTCAAACGAGACTTGCCATAAGCCAACGCAGCGCGTCCATTAGATTTAATGACTGACCTTTGCCCGAGAGTTGTTGTAAAAGGAGGATAGGACATCATATTATTATATTAATATATTATAGTGTCGTACTGTCGTTCGTTTAGAATCATATACACACAGACGAGTGTTCGCTGATGTATATTAATCATTGTGTGTTAAGTATAACTAAATAAAACCCAGAGACTACACCTCTACATGTTCCGTATGTTCCGATTTAATTATACAGCCAATTAAATGAAGTCAACGACACGAAACAGACTACCGAAATAAGTACTGAATTATGGTTGATAATTATTACTATTATATTATTATTCTATTTACTATTGTCACGACAAAATGTTTATCAGTTTAATAATATCTTAATGAAAAATAAATCCTGTAGAAACAAATGTTTGATTGTTTAGAAAATATATTTGGGGGCCATTGTCTATTGGCAGTTTAATTAAATCCGAATATTGCTATAATAAAAAAAATTAATCTCGTCAGAACCGACCGACGATCACCACGTCATTTCCATTCAAACAATAATAATAATTATACATATATTTATTATAGTAGTATAATAACAATAATTAGAAATGACAATACGACATTGAAATCATCCGGTATATATAGGAGCAAACTGCGGGAGTATGTGAACGTTGATGTCTCTTGTCTCTTGACAATCTGGCAAATACTAATATGGGGTAACAACGTAACGCGTCGTGCTACATCAATGCAAAAACACTAATATAAATATATTTTATATATATGGTAATATTATATATAATAACAACATTAAATATTTATATCATATGGTTTGGTCAGACAGCACAGAACATTAGCGAAATCATAAATTCATAGTATTAATATATGTACCTACGTCGCGCGTCGCACTGCATGAAATGCAGGCTGCAGAGGCTAGTGTCGGCAGCGCAAAGCTTCCGGAATTCTCGATCGGATGGTGGCCGGAAATCCGTATTGTGTATGATCTCGTGTATCATTTCAAAACGGATAACTATCCTGTTCGTCGTCTACACGACTACACCTATGTCTTATCACCACGGCTCAGTGTATTAATTACAATTCGTATACATTTTTCCCAGTGTTATTATTATTTCTCTTCCTGTGCCGTGTAGTTGACTATCGCAGCTGCGGTAGAACAATCTGTTCGTGTTGTTTCCGCCATAAGGATATCAATTTTCGACATTATACGTATAGGTGCATAATAATATAACAAGTAATAACACTAGTGACAGGTGGTGGCGTGCGCCGGTGGTGGTTTAGTTATCGGCTAGTTCATATTAATATATTATAATATATCGATATCCAGATATATGAAATATTATATATTGTATTATTATTTAAAGAAGAAAGAAAAATATGAGTTCATTGTTCCTGCATGCAGCATTCACAACCGCTGTGGTATGGTGTCAAAGCCTAGCGTTTCACTATTATTATTTCGTCCCGCTCAAAAGCCTATACTATATATTCCTATCCCCGCACTGCGCCGGTCAATTACAGAAAGTCTGCCGTCATGTGTCTAGGGAATAACCGTAATTTATCACACCAGAGGCGGTGGCCGCGTCCCGCACATTAATATAGGCGACGAGGGCAGTTTTATAGGAGGCTAGGTATTTTGTATACTGGGTGGGTGTGTCGTGTACTCGTGTGTGCCTGTGTGTGTGGGCCGTGGGGTTTTCGGGAAAACACCATAATACGCTTACCCTGTACATTACGAGATGTACGCCCGTTATTCATACTATGCGATGAGAGATGCTCCTCGTGCCGCCTCCCGTCCATCATAATAATAATAATGTGTTCTATCCTGCGGCGGTCTCGTGTGTGATGTATTCCACGTACATCATACGTATGATGAACAGCACCGGATCGACGATTACGGTCCAGCAGTAATTTCGCGGGGATGGAATGATGGTTTAAAATCCAGTGAAAACAACGACAACTATACATTACCTAGTTATATATTATATTTGGTACTGTTTAGTATAAGTACCTAAATTATGCGTATAGCAGAGTCGAACAGACAGTTATACAATATGTATAATGTATATATAATGGGTATAAATATAATATGCGTTTGGGATGGTAGGGACGGAGATATAGAGCGCGTTTGTTATTCGCTCGTGTTCCTAAAACGTGGACCTCGATTCAATGGACCCCGTGAAACACTTCGGCTAGTTTTGAAGGTCCGTCATCCTGTCACCCTAATCCGGATATTCCGGTACACGGTAGCCAAATCACAATGCGCATAATAATTTACATCACCTGATTGTTTGTGATATTTTTGTACAAACGTACATTATGTTAAATACTTAAACGCATAATAATAATATGTCGTGTATAAAATCAATAGTCAATGGTGACGTATATGCTTAACTTTAATTCAGGGGTGGGTTGGGGAGGGGTGTGTTTACTATTTTGCAGGTAACTATTCAGGGAGGACGCATCGCATGATTGCAGTTGAAATTTAATTCGTGACTGGTTACGTCCTTGGCTCCCACCCACTCTATGTACCTAATATATACCTATAACATCACACACAGCATTTTATAATCAAATATAAATATAATTTTGATTTTAATAATTACTTAATTTTATAAAACCACTAAAATGAGACCAATATGGCCAACTAATATGTGTTGGTCATGGTAATGAAGATATCGAAAAATGAATTTCATAAAATATATATATAATTAAAAATAAAGTTAATACGTATGTATAGTAAAATAAAAATTAATCAACTAAAATACACACATTATCTGGTAGTTCGTACATAATTCAAAATTACTAAATATATTATAAATTATAGCATATTTTTAAAACCATTGAATTATTATTATAGAATGCTCCAATCTAGTTTATCACGGACACACCCTAGTCTCCACCACTGTAGGTACATACCTATTATAATTGGTTATATATATTATTCCAAAACTATAATAACGAAGGGCCGAATTGAGAATAATATTATATCGTAAAGTAAAATATTTTAGAATGGTAATTTCAACTAGGGGTGTACTAATGTAAGTAGTAAGTACTAAGTACTAATTTACGTTGTGGGAATTGTAGATAAAATATATATGACAGTGTGGTCATGAAGGAAACTATTGTAATAATGTAATGGTTGGACAACACGGAAACCTATCGTAAATCGTTCGAAAACCTAAATCTTAATAAAAAAAAATTTTAAAAGAATTTTTATTTCTTAACATAGATCGTGAAATATATTGATTATAACTGACTGAAGAAAAATTGAAATGAGTTTACCAGGGTCCATAACAGACGTGAAGTTGTTTTAAACATTATTGATTTGTGATCGGACTTTCTCACTGTGATGACGGCGATGTAAAGATTATTGGCACAAGTGGATGCTTGGTTATAGTACCCTAATTTATGTGGTAATATTTTCTTCGAATTCCGTCAACTTGATTCTTTAAATTACCTAGTTAATGATTATTATATTATAGTACTTATAACAAATAAACACATATTATATAGACGCAATTAATATTCTCCTCAAACGGGAATCTTAGAATTACGTGAATAAAACAACAAATTAACTCATAGTTATTTTCTCTAATAGTTTAAAACGGAATTAAATTAGAAATAGAAAGTATGGAACTAACGAAATTGTATTGATATACTCTGTCTTTTTATTCTATGATATTTTATTGAAATTAAGTTGTATTGTTTTTACAAGCATTGCACTTAAAGGAGGTAGATATTTTCTTGTAAACATTTTAATAATATGTAAATCATTTTATTTATATTTTACAATAAAAATTTAAGAAAAAAATAACTTGTTTTGAAAGATTTAGTATTGGTACAGCAATTGTATTCGTCCGTGTTTTTCTATTTATTGTCATTTTATACTGTTTATGATATTGTTATCTCATAATAAAGTTACTATTGTTATGCTGTTTTAATAGTTTATTGCTGTGTACCTACTTATGTTATTAGTTTAGTGTTCTGGGCCTTGGAAATTGTACATGTTTTACTGAAAGTTCTTATTAGTTCACTGTAGATAATAAACCTATACTTTATTCGACATTCATGTACCTACTAGGTACTGATATAAGATTGGTTTTATCGATAAGACTATGGTTTTAATGTCTTTATAAAATTAATTATCTATATATTAGGTCGATTAGGTCTTCTGGAACTATAATAAAGATAAACAAATAATTTTACATGTGAGGAATGTGGAAGCATCTTGTATCTTTAAGTATTATTGTATTAACTATTAACTTTTAGTAACTGGTAGACCTCAGATGTATATAATTATATAATTATATAATATTATGTTTGATTCGATAATGAATTATATTTTATTATTTTAAGTTCGTAAACTATTTTTAATGTTTGGTTTTTTCCCTTGTATAGTTTAATAAGTTTTAATTTATAATATACATTTGTACTAGAAACACTGGTATCACTGGCTCACATGTGTGTTTAGTACCTAATTCCTTTTTTCGAATTTACTGAGATTTGAAATTATTTTAGAAGTATTGTTGTATTAAAATTAAAATTACATTATTTCTCATTTTGGTTTTCATTCGGGATAAACTTAATTTTAAATTTTAGGAAATAATTACACAACCTTTTTGAACTACCTATGATATAATTACGTTTTGGTTCTAGGATATTATTTTGGCATACCTATAGTTATTACATTTAATGCTCTGCATGTAGAATTTAATAACATGCATTTCTATTTTTTAATGAATAGGAAATTTGAATAGTAGGTAACGCCATTTAGTCTGTTGTTGTTATAAAATCGTAATGACGTATTGTATTTAATTGTTATGAAAAAAAAATCATAAACCCAGAAATATATTGTCATGTGAAAAGGATTTAAAGAATATATACAATATACAATATACATACAATATACTTTATTTCTTCTATTGTGAATCGTTTTTTATTTAATTCGATTAGGAGAAAAAGAACACAGTCGTAAAATGTATTGATAAATCAGTTGAAAAATAGAAATTATGTTATATCATTAAACATTATTATTTATTATTACTTTAATATCTAATATTATATCGTTAACTATGATCCGACCATTTCTCTTGAGGATTGTATTTTCATGCCTGAGAAGAGAAGATATAATGGTATTGTAATTTGGAATGCAAATGGATTTGAGTGCAACTCATTACTACAAAGGTGACCAAAATTAATGTATAAAAGCAATTTCGTAATGATTGTTTTTTTATCTCCTCCGTGGCTTCGTTTGATCTCAACTTCCTTGTCTCATCGTTCTAAGAACAATTCTCACTTTATATAGTTGTCTTCATCATGTCAGTTATTATTGATGTTCTTATAACTTGAAGTGTTTCATGAAAGATTTCTTCATTCCTCTAGTCGAAGGAAAAGTGTAGACGTGTAATTGTTCCGAGAACTAAAATTAATGTTTATTTTAAATATGATATTTAAGACTTAACACTATACTAAAGTAATAGCAAACTAAAACAAATGATAATATAAAGGTGTAATAGATATTATTCAATATTTGCTCTATAAAAATACATAGGTTTATATTTGTTATGGAAATATATTTCAATGATATTCAATATAGTATGGTGTATACCTACAATTTGTTATTTTATTTAAAAAAGCCACAATTTTATAATTTAGCAAATTATTCAGTAGTTTTTTTTTTGTTTCATATGGTTTAAAATTTGGTACCCTTTATGACTAGCACGTACCCCGGTTGTCCCCTCCCCCCATACGTTGTGCTGTCTATATTGCGTGTATAGTGTGAAAAACTATATAGTTTATTATTAAATTCATAAAATGAACAACACTGAAAACAATTTAAATACCAACACAAATAAGTGCTTATAAGTACACGAAGAAAAATTGTGAGCCAGACTGACAATTTACTAATATGTTTTCAATACAACTTTATACTTTTGTAAAGTTATATCCGCATGCGACCGTGCAGGATTGTCGCATTGGATCAATTTTCATGCAATACAGTTTGACATGTGTGTCCTCTTTTTTTATAAACAGTACGAATTTGACACTTTATATTGATCAGTTATGAACGACAGTCATGTACAAACGTCCAGTACAATATATATTTGTGTTGTACACCTATTATTTACTACCTATATATTGTCTATAATATAGAATCAAATATATTCCATTAAAAATTTAATATTATACTATACTTTACTTAATACATAAATGGAAAAGTTTGATATGCCGTTTTTTTAAGTATGCTACATTGCTACCCACGCAGCATAGGCACCTACTTGATTATGTCAATGGTGGTTCATTTTTTTTTATATTAATCGATGTCCGTTGGTGTGATTTTATTTTTAATTTGAAAAATGTTTTATAAATTATTAATTAGTTTAACTGCACGTCGTGTTCTAGAATTGTAGAGAATATAATATATCATACACAACGAAACCCGACATAATGTGTATCGTCATAATATTTTATGTGGCGCCGAGTTTATATCCGATTGAAAAAAACTCGTTTTTGGCATGTCATAAATCTATCCTTATTCATCTGACTTTTCCCTGAAGTTGTTAACGACTTTTGTTTCAACCAATATGATGATAAAAAAAATACTAGAAAACTTTTTTTTTAATTCAATGTCTAGAGATCGTTTATGGTTTTTTGGACATTATTTGTTGCATTATTGGGACAAGGTTATTATAAATCTGATTCTTACTATTTTTATAGTTATTTTTTTTCGTATTTTATATCATCGTTATATTTGCATTACGTAATTTTTTTTATTATAATTTAGTTACATATTTATTATATATTTATGCAAGTCATTTATATATAGGTACAAATATATACGTCTATACCTATATATAGAATCGATAACAATTCGACGGGTTTGTATGCTACTATAAATTCATTAATAATCAATGACGTTTTCTAAACCTCAGTCAGAATACAATACCAGTGAGACAATCCAGAGGATATATCGCATATCTATTGAATTATTAACCATCGTTTTCGCATATCTATAAATGGCTGTATAAATGTTTTTAAAGGATTAAACAAATTCTGTTTCATAATATTGATGTTTTTGTTCTTGTTTTATTGAAAAATATATTTTTAGTTTCTATTAGTTTATTTCTTTTTCAATTAATCAACGGATAAAAAATGAAATTAAAAATGTAATCTATATTAGGAAAACGATAAATTATTAGGAAGGTATATTGTAATTTTTTATCGTTTTTTATGGTAGGTAATTATTAATTTTGTTTAAACCCTTACCTGCAGTGCTTTAAGTACCTACCGAACATTTAGGGTCGTAAAGTAGTTTGCTCGAAATCGATTTTGTTCGAAACCTGAACGTATTATTTGACCATCATCATAAGGACCTGTAATATTAAGAGAAAGAATACTCCACTCGAAATGTTTAATCTCAAAACCTTCGGTTTCAAAATACTTTAACTAATCATCATGGGATAAAATTAAAAGCTGAAATTCATTTTATCAACACTTACTTATAAAGTATAATCCCAAAGGTTTGTTTATTTTATACCTTGTTAGAATCTCCATATTTCAATAATCGACATATTATGTCGATCTACAGTGTGATTTATATATAAGACTACTCAGACATTCCGTTATTGTGATTCGTATTAAATGGTATCGAATAGTATTTCAAGGACCTATATTTTCTTTTATCCGTCAGCCGGTCTTTTAACGATCTTCGAGCAGAAAATATCTTGACTGCATCGCCTGTAGCTCAAAAAATTGTAACAAGTGAATTAATTATATTTCTGGCGGTTAGTTCTGTTACAATGCCACTTATATGGACATAGTAAATATTCGTATTTGATAATTCACGAATAATTAGGCACTAGAAATGTTGTTAGGACTTATAAAACTAATCTGTTTTTAAATTATCGTTGATAATATTGCATATTCTGTCGAGGCTTGTACATATTATACATTTTTAATGAATCAAAATTATAATAATACTCAATGCAATTATGCTGTTTCAACAATTTATAAAAGTTTTTAGCCCATTATGATCCGGAATAATATTTACAATTGTATTAGATGTTGAGTACAAAATCTAAATATTTCAAGGAATTATAAAATATAGTATGTAGTTAATTTTAAAATAATGTTATATACTTTGAATTATTAATGATATGTTCACATTTTTAAAACATCTTTCCAGTGGTCTTACTGCATGTGATAAAAAAAAACGTACTGCTTTTATAATTTATTACTACAATATATATGTACCTACTTCTGTGTGTCTTTCATATAAAGATAATTAAAAAAAAAATCTATAAGATTTTCTATTAGTGAGTTATTTATCATTCCTGGTCTGTATAATTATACCGACAGAACGTGACAAGAATGATGTTTCTCAAAAATCAACAATAGTTAGTCGTTAAATTGATTTAAAGAACAAAAGAATAATATGAAATAAAGAATAGAACAAAGGTGTAGACTACGATATTGATGTTAGATGAAACAATCCAGAGATAACGGTTGACGTTGATGACCCGTTTGACAATAAATATCTACCTTTTTTTTCAAGCACTCCGGTATTACTTTTTGAAACGTTAATAACCATGAGAAGGGCTGATTTGGTGCAATGAGTGAAAAATGTGTATAGTTCAATAATATATTAAACAAATTACCTAAAAAATACAAATATTCCATTTCCCACTTTTTATTGTCAATTGGCACTCAATATATTTTTATGAGTATTTTTAAATGTGGGAACGACGTCCATACGGTTTTTTTTAAACCATCATTACGCTACACGCGTGCTTCAATTGCTTATGTGAAGTTATTTTTGTTAAAAAACCAATAATGTCTGTGTTAATTATATTTTTAAGTTAGTTTGACATTTTTTAGCATCTATAAATTTAAATATACATATGTATTAAACTGGAAAACTAATGATTTAGGAATTACATTTTATACGCATAATATCAATATTATAAGTTTTAAAAAGTTCTAAACGTTGGATATCACCTCGCTTCATTGGACCAAACACGCGGGGAAAGTAAATATTTGAAAACTCAAGTTGTATTAAAATAGACTTTTGTACGGATCGAAGGTATTTACTTAAAACGTTTCTTTATCAAATCTCAATCGGTTTCTGGAATTTTTCAATGCTTTTGAACAATCGCTTCGTTGCGCATAATAATGTAATGTCTACCTAATCCGGTTTCGATTGACAATGGGACAGTATGTAAATATTAATATTGCAACCAAACACTAAACACGAACGTGTACACCTGCGGCCTAGTGTCGGAATTAATTAAACTACGTGGTCGATACCACAAATCGGATATCCTTCTTTAGCTGGTTAAAAGTTTGACAGTTTAATAAACTCGATCATTTCGAATGCGGAGAAACACACTACTGCACACATCATCTCGACTTCGCTGTACAGTCAAAGTATAACGAGTATATTGCAAACACGTCGTAGTAATAGTAACCCGGGTTTCGCCTTCTAACGTGTACCCATATCATCGTTTTCGTGTACGCTGCGACGAGCTTTACGCGTCGGAGGAATGATGAAAATAAAACAGAAACATACGATAAACTATGCCGTCTGAATATTGAGTTCCGATGTCGTCGTCCGTGTGGACGAGAAACTCGTTTGAGGATTTCAGGCTTACCGTAATCCGTCGACGGACTGTTTATTCTCGGGACGGTCGTTTCGTATTGAAAAAAACGCAATCTTCTGTATTTTTTTTTTTTTTTTTGGCCATTGCAGCGTTCTCGTAAGGATTAAAATTTCCATTAAACACGTGACTACGCGAGCGTACGGAAATACCCGCTGTCGGGGAAGCATCGGTACCTATATAATATGCATACACATGAAAACGGCACGATTTCACTCTGGAAACCGCATTTGCTTTTAACCTGACGCTGAGAATACAACGCGCAAAAGTCTTGTCGACGCAAACCGGTGGGCCGTGAAACCTATGTGTATAGTATATATTATTATATAGTGCATATACATACACGAGGCTGATAAAGAGATAAAAGAGGAAAAAATATAATGTTCAGCGTACACCATCGCCGACGCCCAAGTACGGCGAGTGCGATAAACGAGCGTATTAGATTTTAATCGTTGGCCCGGAACAGAGTCATCAATGGGCATGCGTTCCTCTCCTTCTGTCCGTATCGAAACGAGACTGTAATGGTTTTTCGATAAAGAGCTCTTCTTCGCGGTGTGAGTACCGTAATGAGAGTGAAAGACAGAGAAAGAAAGAGCGAGGGAAAGACAAAGATAACTGACCGGAGAAAATAGAAAAAAGAGACAACACGCCCGTGGGCCATTAAGAGCTGCATTGTATTTTTAACGATTTCTCCGGACCGCATTATTGTGTTATACGACGTGGGACCTCACCGAAGATGACGGTCTCTGGGTATATTTTATGTGTACACAACAAAACGTTTAGAAAAGTATATACATGCACATATATATTATATATTTATATATGTATATTATACAATATTACGCGCATCTTCCTATAATATTATAATATCTCCGACAATCTTCTTATACACATAATCGTCCCGGGGAGAATTAATTACACTCGCACACACACCGAGAAGGGATGCTGCGCTAATTAAAATTAAATTATCAACGGGGTACGCGCACGCACAAGCGGATATACGTCGTCGTCTAAACAGAATCCACTCCCTGGTGATGGCGGTGGCGGTGGCGGTGGTGTTGATGGCGGAGGGGGTTGTGGTAGTTTACTATAATATACATACAATATTATAATAATGTGCGTACAGACGTTTATCATTATAATAATTCATCAAATCGCGTTATGTGGGGTTCGAGTCACTTGACAGACATCATTATATGCGTGGGCATGCATTGTTAAACAGAGAGAAACTCGAACCACCGCCGTCGCAGATGATGATGATGATCACACGAACCGACCAGGCGCGCGTCGCACTAACATAAATACCCGTCGCGCACTCACAGTTTATGTACGTCGTTTCTCTGCCAAGTCGAAAATAATAATGAAAAATCTTTACTGTCCATCGGGTTGCCGCCGCCGCGCGTTCGCCCGTATGCTGCGCGTGTGTGTTCTATTCTTGAACGTTTTATCCGATTACATGTGTATACAGTATACGCACACGCGGCGGCCGTGTGCAAGAGGGGAAATGTATAACGACGGAGAGAGATTAATTGAAAGCCGGGAGACAAGTGTCCGCGTGCCGGCTGAAACGATCGTCCTGCCCTGCACTTTTCCCCGATCCGGTTCTGGAACGTAGTTATGAGCACTTCGTATTTTTCGTACAACGTCCACGTTTGTTTTCCTGCTCTTGAGAGGACACCACGACCGAACTCGTGGTCTTCGCCGTGCACCTGCGTAACATACCAAATTTACGTTCAGACGTTCGTGTTTAATTTCATTAGATTTGGTGTATACCCAACTTAAAGGTGACCACGTTTCTTGCATTTTGTTAACTTTAATGTTCAAATACCGAGATAAAAACCACTCCGACAAAACTCACAATGTTTATTGTTAACTCTTATCAAACATTTCGCCTTGGAGTGCATATTAATATATTGTATTACATAAGAGCCAGCGAGGCGCCGTAAAATTGTCTTGCCGTTACACTGAGCAGTCAGAAAGTCATGTTACAAAAAAATCGATCGGTCGGTGTTCGTTCGCTGTGTACGATTTTGGGTAGAAATTCACACGAATTTTTTTTTGTACCTTTGCTTATATTCTGAATTATATACCGCGGCTTAGCGTCCGAGTGTGTACCGTATATAAGTAATTGAAAAACGAACCATTCACGCGGGTAGCGGTTTATTTTGTGTATATAGACGGTAATTGTGTTTTCCAACGGTATAATGTACATCGAAAACGTATAGGCTGTATTAATATTTATATAGCATAATAAAAAGCTAAACTAACTTGTATAGGTAATATACTTATAGATCCGTGTATATTTGCAAAACCTATATTTCTATGGTACGTAGTGTTACACGGGGCAAAGTGTTACGGAACAATATTATTTGTAATGCGCAATTGGTTACATCAAAATAATTAATTCATCGAAATTATCGGTTTTAACCATGTACATATAATCATTGACAAGCCGGTTTAATATCAAACGTATTTTAATAAATAGTTTGAAAAAAAAATTGTTGTATTGATCAAGTTTTTCTTTAAGGAAAGTATTTTTTATTTCATTACATTGTCTATTTTGTATAGCATATAATATTTCATTGGAATTTTCTTCTTAAACAAAATATTTTCTACATTATAACTAAAATCGTTAAAACTGGCAGAATGGGGCCAACTGTTACGGGGTAAACTGTTCCAATGTTAGATACTAACGAAAACTTGATTATATTTTTATAAATTTTTTTAGTGTTAGTATACATTTAATTTACCTGTTTTTATACAAAGTGTTTTTTTAAATTGTTTTGTTTGAATGTGATTTAGCTATAGATGACTAAAGTTACTTTCTGGTAAATACAGTTTGCACATTTTATTTATAAGTACCTATATAAAGTGGTGTAAACATTGTACAATTTATATTTTAACTAAGTATTCATCTTCAATATGGATTATCTTAGTATCTAATATAACTAATGATTTTGCAGGCTAGAAAGGTCTAACATAATATAAAAATGTATATTGACTTATTTGTATTATTATATATGCCAGGTGTGTAGCATAGTAAGATATTACATTTTTTTTTTCTGAAGAAGTTTTTAACTTACAAATATATATATTTTTTTACTAGTTATTATAATTATATCAATCATTACGTCATTTGTATCTAATGAAAATTTAAAATTTAAAGTTATTTTACTGCACCAGCTTTGGGTAAAATACAAAAAGTCCAAAAGTGTATAATTTAGGCCCATGCTCCCTTACCCCTTAGTGTAACTGAATACATTTATAACTTTTTTGATTTTCCAAGTATTTAGTAGGGAACAGGTATTATATGGGTACCTCTAATATATAATGAAACCTAAAAAGGATGCTAAATTTGTTCAGAAAGATGACAAATATAATTGTTGTTCATATTTAATATTATTATAGATAGGATATTTTTTTAAATTATGATGAATTTTACAAATTTGATAGGTAAGTATAGGTAACAATACTAATAATTATAATTATGTTTTAATTTATGGATACTATGATTAAATATTTATTATTTACTTGGATCCGAGACTCAATACTAGCTTTAATTTTTTTCATTGTTTTTTCATATAAAATATTGTAGAAGTACCTATATTGAAGCAATACACGGCACAGCTTACAACGTGTGTAGATTCAAAATTCACTTTGTCTTGTATTCTTGAAATTGATCGAACCTCCGCTATTTTTTGTATTAAATAAATAAACGCGTATTATAGTACAACAAATAAACATGTCAAAAGAATACGCGTATACCTACAAATAATTGGCCGTATATACAAATTGATTAAAAAGTAATGTATTGTGCACGAAGTCGTCTTGTTGTAAATTGCGTTTTGATCACTGTCCCACTGAAAAAAATGCAACGGATAAAACATACTTAGATATATGAACTATACATCGTCAATCGTAAAAAACGGGCCAAGCAATTTTTTTGTCATTTTGAAAAATCGCTTTCCGTTCTACATAACGGGTGGTGAAAAAACGACCTGATCGTTTGGTCGCATAAACGATCCATATGTCTTGTGTCGTGTCCCCATAGAGCGCATATATATATAATATATATATAGGTAGGTATAGGTTATTATGTGTCAGAGCTACATACATGTATATTATTCTGTACGGTCGCCCGAGGTAAAAAGGTACAGTGTTTTTTTTTAAACATATATATTTTTTTAAGCATCGGCAATCGTTTACAATTTTTTTTCTGCACAATCACAAACGTACCTTCTCCTGCAGAACCATTCATTACCGATATTTCGGTGTTTGACAAGGACAATTTTCTGTATATATTGAACATAGACGCATTATAAACGAGGTCAGGTTTTCTGCGCGTGCGTGTGTTGTTTATCGACAACTATTTCGCTTCAATATTGTCACATGGATTTCTGCGTTACACTTATAATATATAATTAATATTATGTAACGCAGAAACGCATGTAACCATATCAATATTGAAGCTTAATTTAATTTATATAGGTAGGGTATCTGGTATATACTGTTCAATCGTCTCTGTATTCACTGACTATATATATAATACGCTTTGTATCATTATTCAAACAGACGTATTTTATTTGAAAACCAAATAAATATGGTTAGGTGTACGGTAATTGAATATTCAGGACGTCGTGCTACCACAGAGGTGGTCGACTCGGGGAAATGCGTTCATTAATGATGACCACTCGCAATTGGACGTTCGTGTATAGAGAAAAAAGGGTGAGAGAGTTTGAGTAGGTACTACGAAATGGTGTTTGACCAGGTTTTTTCATTAAAAATGAAAACGCTACGTCCGTGAATTCCCTCGTGGCTTGTGCAAACGTATATACAATTATATCCACTTGACTGTGGTCCCATACCGTGTACCCTGGTGTGTATTTGGGTGTCAAAAAATTATCTGACTGTTGTAATACAATATTAGATTATAAGCCAACGATAAATTTTGATTTTGAAAATTCGATTAGCGACGGTGGTTAGGGACATTTCTCTCGGACCGGGTGCGACCGGGCCACAAATGTTTTTATTCGCGGATTTAATATATTATATGTATATAATTCCATTCGGGTTGTATTTATCGAACCCTCGAAAAGCCTTCTTGTCGGTAGTGATGATTTTCTAGTTGTTTTTAATCGTTGCGCGTATTATATATTATTTAATAAATATACGGACTAGCTACGGAGTTCTATATACGCATTGTATGTACAGCGCATATTATATACATAATAATATAAATGTATACATGATAAATCCGCTTAAGGAATATTTGTTTGGTTAGTCGAGGCATACCGATCTACTATATATATTATAATATACATATATATATATATATATGTATATAATACCACGGGGATGACGACGAACGGGAAAGCTTGAAAATCACATTTGTTGGAAATTTAAATGAATATTCGACACTGCTTGCGGGGCCTGCTGTGCTACTGCAGTAGCTTAGTGCGATCAAATATGAATATTAAATGCTGCGGGGAATTGTGTGCATATTATACTGAAGAACGATTTTGCAGTTATTTTGTTTAATTGTTTATATTTATAAAATTGTGACTGGCACAATGCCCAGTGAAATTAATTTCGTATTGTTCGCTGAAACTTTTGTATATATATATATATATAGGTATACCCTTGCACCACCGGTAATTAACAAAATGTATAATAATCCCACATGGCGTTTTGACTTTTTCATCTCACCGTTTTAAACTTTCAAATTAGAAATGGCCACTGCCATTTTTTTGTTTTATCATAATGATAAATTAGGTACCAAATTATAATGATAATAATAATAACTTTTGCAATTTTTTAATGATATATACTTTTGTTTTACACGTCGTTATACAGACTTAAAAAATAAATCATTAATTTTATTATTATTTCTTAGAGAATTTAATTTATTTTCACTTCATGTAATTTATTTTAAATTTAAAAGTGTTTTTAATGAATTAAAGAGCTCCTATTACTATTTGGTACCAATAATATTTTGAGCATATAGTTATTGTATCAGAAATATAAAATATGTTTAGATATATTGTTATTTATTGTTATACAAAGACTAGTGGCCGCCATTATATTATTTACTCAGCAATATGCAGTATATGTTGATTAGGTGCATAGTTGATTTAAACTAATGGTGTTTTTTTTTTTGAGAAATAATGCATAATGGGAAAACTGACGAATCCGGACAACGATTTTTCATTTGTAATAAATAATATTTATGAATGTTATTTAAATTCGGGAGTTTTTTAACATGCAAAATTGGAAATATCAGAGTTCTGTGAAAGTGAATTGTTATTTTTCAAACGATACGTAACTATAATAATTTATTATTGAACGTTTTAAATTCAATCCCCGAATGACGAATTTCTGGTATAATGTAATATAAAATAATATCCAATTATTTTTGTGCATAACACAAAAAATCACTCTTATGAAAGATATAAAATCAAAAATAAATATTCAATTTATTAATATGATAAAGTAAAAGTAAATTATTTCGACATACGCAATAGCGACTCACAGTTCGAAAACCGCTGATATAGAGTATATACCTATAGTTTGTAAGTTTGATTAAATATCGTATGGTTAAAATAGGTTTTGTGTGCTTATAAATATTATTCAGGTTAGATTATATATATATATATATATTATAGTAAAACATTTGTAAATACGAGTATAGATATATTGTAACATTTGTAACATGTAATAAGTAGCAACTATAGGAATTGTATATTTTAAAATTCCTTTTTTTTTGCCCCTTAAATTACAAGTATGTAATTTGTCAAGTATTAAACATTTGCATAAGCCAACATGTTTTAATAATTAATAATGCATTTATAATTTTATGCCAGAACGGTTTATTTTTGTTATTTAAAATAACTTCGTTCATAATATCCAACTTCTCTGTAAGTGGTCTTGTAACGAAGGGGCGTGTGATTATTGGGCAACAAAATAATTAAAATATAAATTAGATTACTATACCATTGTTGTGTGATGCTTCGTACATAATAATTATGAATTATTGTATATTCAAACAATAATATAACGACTAAAATATGTAATTCAATTTAAAATGATGTATTATACAAAGGGGGAAAAGCAAGAATTTAAACCCAAATTAAAATTATTCGACCGCTATGTCCTCGTCAAACAGACCTACGCAATGACAGTGATTGGTCAACACTTCATATTCCTTAAAAGAATTTGGTGAACATTCTACTAAAATCATATAATATTATTAAACCATTTATTTTTAAGGGATTCATTAAAATTAGGTAGGAAAATAATTTTTCATATTTTTCTGTTTTCTTGAGAAATTGAAACAGTTGCGATTCCTCTATAAAAGTATACAATAACGTTGAGATTTTTTGTGTTTCAAAAACCCAAACTAGATACTATTATTACTACATTGCCATATTATCAGATATTGCACAGTGTACATAATTAGTATCGAATATCCCATTAAACGCATAGGTACGTTTATTTCTCAGCATTTCTAGAAACAATTTTCTGGAATTTTCAACTATAATACAAAAACAGTTAAAATACAAATTATATTTAATAATAATTAAAATTAAAAACTATTAAGCTAAACGCTCGGTCGTGTTTCCCTTAATTGTCTACCGTACCTATGCAATTACTATAATAGTACTTTGCTATATACCTACTGGAACCTTTTAAAGTGTTGAAGTTAACGAAAACACGACCCTCTAAGTGCTACTGGTATAGTAATTATTTGCTATACACAACAATGTGCTTTAGAGAATAAATAAATTGTCTTCGGCCCTATATCGTCTTGCTCGCCGTACCAGAGACAACCAGCTCGAGATTATTTATTTTACTTGTTTATTACAAAATGGAATCATGCTCCAACAAACGTGTTTTTCTTTTCATAGAGAAATAAGAAATGTGTATAAGCACAAGTGTATATAAACCCGTATAGATTTATGATCTTAATAAAATAGCATCTTTCTGCTTTCATACTAAAACCAAGAAAATATTTTTAAATGAACAAACAGCTAGTACTTCCACAGTTATAGTATGGCTCTCGAGTATTAATGTGAATTATTATAATTCAAAAACAGGATAAGTATACAGCTATTTTGTATTTCTTGGTAACCACTTACCAGATAATGTTCGTAAATATCACTATACAATTTTTTCTAGATAAAGTAAAAACATAATCGTGTATACCTAATGTATCTAGATTCTAGAATCTAGATACAGATTAAAATATTAAACAAAGTAAAAGTTTAAAATATCAAGATAAAGATAAATTATGATAATATAACACTGTTGTCTATTTATCTGAATGAGAAAACTTGGCAAGATCAACCTTCCTACTGTGCACGTTGACGCAAGTTAAGTGTTGGTCGGCTTGGTTTTTTCTTGATCAGTAGTACTTATTATTTTTTTATTATTTAACGGTATTGATAATACTATGTGGGAGGGGAACTATGGGACCATTACTTCCCTCCATGGCAATAGCACCTACCTATTGTTGTCTGTGTAATATTCTGACAACTATAATATAATATTACTAAATTAGGTATATGGGTTTATTATTATCAAATAGTCTTGTATAGTCTATACGAAAATCAATTCCTTTAAAAAAATATACAGTTTATTGTTTCGAAGATTCAATAATTATTCAATAAGATCGATTAGAGCATAATAATCTTAAAATCACAAATTTAATAAAGTTGTACCAATTGAATTGATTCTTCGTGATTTCCCCTTAATATGCTGCAGCCTAAAAATTTAAATTGTCATTATAATATAATGATATAATAACATTAATTATAAAAATACTAGAAGTGTAGAATAATATGATAATAAAAAACTTACGACTGCAGGTACAACGAAGACATTAATAAAACAGTTGTCTTTTGACATAATAGCATATTGGTATAGCTGGTATATTATAAAAAAATATAAATCATAATATATTACTATGTTCGTCAATTGTCATGCATGTACACTGTATAGTAATTGTATAGGTGTACCTATATAACTTTGTAATAATTATGTAGTATGTGTTCTATTATATGTACACAAGTAATTTATTTATAACAGATGTTTAATATTTTTCTTATTTGCTGCTTTAAAAATATCATCCCCGCTGTAAACGTAATTCAATAAAAGTATTTTTTTTAAATATTCAATGACGTATTATAATTTACATATTATTAAAACTTAAAACATGAACGTCGCTTTGAAAAATATTTTTGTACTATAAGAACAATGCATCACAATTCGTACATCCTTTTGTGTATAAATTGATCGAGTTTGTCTTACACGAATTATTGGTACTTT
Source organism: Nasonovia ribisnigri (assembly GCA_027563435.1). Lineage (NCBI taxonomy): Eukaryota > Metazoa > Arthropoda > Insecta > Hemiptera > Aphididae > Nasonovia > Nasonovia ribisnigri. The sequence goes on from JANEHU010003951.1 coordinate 36,860, forward strand.
GTACCCGTTAGAGTTGTAAATCTATCTAGAAGCCCATTAAACTTATTAAAATTAAGTTAAACAATGGACTGTAAAAATAAAAAAATATTTACTTCCTAATTGTATTGGTTCGAGAGTGACATTTACGACAATTCAGTATTACCATAATGCATACGCGCAGTCGAGTTTTATACCACTTTTATTGTAAAAAGAAGTTCCGGTTGAATTAGCTTCAAAATATACTTTTAATTATATAGCTATATACTATACAGTATAGAGGTATAAATTAGATATGTACTTAATAAAGTTTAATATTATATATATGTTCAGCTCTAACAAATAACGATCTTGTGTAATGTGTAAGGTATGTGTAGTAAAGTCAAAATCATTTGATTGCTTTTCACTGATATAATATTATTATAAATTAGGTATTATATATTGTGATGTTCCTGTGGACTTTATAGAAGGGAAAAAATAGATTATTATAGTCTTAAACTATTTAAATTTTAAATACATATATAGGGTGATTCTTTTATCAAACAACACTCATCATTTGAAAAGTATTGAAAGTGTTGTTTGATAAAAAAATCACCCTGTATACTATACCTGAATAACCAGGCTTCACAGTTGTTTTGTGCTGTAATTTTTTAAAGAACTTTTAAAAAAATATATTAATTTCTACTATTACTATTATAACCTGCAAACTAATGGCAACCATTTATAAACAAAAAAAATTTCAATTTCCACTATGAATCTCAAAAACCTTCTTTAATGGGAATTTTATGGTGTCTACATCATAAAACAAAACTATATACTGACCAAATTTCATACTCTTAGAGCTTCGGGAGTTTCACCTTGATGATGATGAATCAGTCAACTCGAACGATGCTCAACTTTCTTACAAAAAAGGTCTAAATGATCAATAGTGATGCGCTAGCTATGTAACCTCGTATATATGCACCGCTGTTATCTTAAATATCCAATATCCTGCATCATACTTTTTTTAGGTGGGACGATTTTTTTTTAAAAATGAGTTTCCACCTTCTTCATCCATTGTTCATTTTCCTCCAAAAAAAAAGAAAGATACTTTCTTCCACACATTTTTTTGGACTAGAATCGTGTCTATTTCATTACATATATTAAAATCATGTATTAAACCTTATTACTCATATGCGTATTATTTATACCTACTGCTTATAGTATTATACCTGATATTTTGACTCCATTAATACTTTGTATATGTCCTAGACAGCACCGATAACCTTAACTATTGCGTACTGTATTAAGTATAGCACTATAACAGTCGATTATCACGTAACTTTGATTAAACTTAATATTTATAATATTATTAAGCAACGGACGGAAAAATAGGAACGTGATGATAGAACAATATAGGTACATGTAAAATAGTTTTATCTTCCTTTTTTTAGAATAGAAATTCAGTTACATTTTAAAATGATTATACTTAACTTTATATAGATACTAATGATGTAAACACATACATTTACCTTGTTTTTAAACACTATTTTTGTTCTAAACTGTATACGTTTTAATTCTAATATAATTTGTTTGATAAAATATTAAAAACATTTTGTATCTACTTTAGAATTTTTATCGGTAGACTAAACATAGTATTATACTATAACTTATAGATTATTAAAATATAAACATTAACTTAAACGAATCAATCTCTTCCAGGCACAACTACAAGTAGGTAGGTACCTATTTTAATAGCAAAACCGTTTTTATGATATTATTATAACGCAATTTCACATGATATTGGGAAGTACCTATACTTACTTAAAGTATTTAACTGATATATAATATGGCGTCTGTGATTCAGTGAAGAAAGCAGCCAAGCAATTGAAAACTACCAATGGCTTTGTCACTATCATTATTATATTATATACTATATAATATGCTTTCTATAGTCTCAACAATCTGATTCTTGATCGTACTATTTTCATATTTTTTGGGGTGTCCACGAGTGCTACAGAATTTCGGTCTCAAATCTCGACTTATAATCATCAGCCATCATAGCATCGCCGTGTGTGAGTATTTATTACATTCTATTATATTGTGCTATTGCGTGGTGATATAACGAGTCTTGATCACATCCATCCATGCTATCCGTTTCTCGCAGATCACGCGCCAAGGGGCACGAAGACAACTTATATTATTCACAGGTTTCTTGTAGGGACAGTCAATTTGCATACCACTCTATAACCGTTATTTAGGAATTCGCATTTATTGTATTTGCATATTATAATAATATGGGTTGGTTTGGAAATACATAATATGCGTGCTTTGGACTTGTGTCTTGGTGCAATGTAACATCGTAACGTAACTGTATTAATTCACCAAATGTGCCCGATGCAACATCAATCGGTTTGTGGTGCAACCAATCCAAACATTCTCGGTATTTTAACGAATATCAAACGAATTTTGAGTATTATTATTTATTATTTTATGATAGTTCTGCACAGAATATTCAAATATTTGAAACCCGAATAACTTCTTATAAGTTCATTACACACTGCACCAAAATGATTAACAAATGTTTGTGCAATGTACATATTACTATTACTGTCTAGTCGCTACTTATATGACTATATTATATTTCAGGTATCTGGTATATTATAATACAATATATTATACTATTAATCATTATAAAATAATTACAAAATATGAAACATGATTTAGAATGTTAACTCGTATTATAATGTTTAAAATTGTACACATGTATTATGCACATATTATGTTATCTATCCACCATTGGTGTAAAATATTATAATTTTCCCACAACTCACAAGTTCGATTACAACGAGGGAAACATCGCGTAATTTTATTTGACCTAATCGGATCCCCAAAATTAATCTAAAAAGGTTGTACATTTTTAATTTTTTTGACTGGTCCAAACGGATTCCCATAGGAATCTGCGTCGGTAAAAATAACCATTTATATCATGTTATAGTTATATTATTATTATTAAAATATGAAACTATAGCTTTGTATATAATTTGTTTTCATTAATTGATATATTTTATTTCTATTGTATATTCCTCTTTTACGCCGGAACACGATTAAAATAATATAATATTATTATTTTGAAAATCTAATCTTATTCGGGTTTTAAACGGAATCCGTTGTGCTACGTGGAATGGTCGGTTTGATCAAAGCGTTAATATTATTATTGTAATAATTTTAATCGTATAGTTAAGTGTAAACTACTGCAAGACGATCAAAATATAATATAAGGCGTACCTACACAATATGTCTCTGTGTATAAAACAATATTATCAAAACATATTTTCTTCAGTATAATATACACACGTTCCGACTGTTCCAAGTGCTTTTAATTGTTGTCAAACTCGCATAGCTAAAGTATAATCATGGCAGTTAACCGATAACAGATAAATAATAGTTTTCATGTCCGAGTTAAATTGTGTGTCATCTCTTTGATATTCTGTGAATCCACGGTACATCCGTTTGTTCGCACAATCTGCGTTTACCATTGTCGGTGTCACGCGTGGCTAAAATTATGTGCATAAAAAATATTGGCTGCGCAGATATTATAATAATGATAAATTGTTATCTGTAAACGACCGTGACGATGCTATAACAACGATTACGAGCGTTGTATAATTTGAATATTATTATGCGTTATATTATTATGGTGGTGCTCCGCCAGTTGGAAATTGTAATCTAAAACGTACCATGGTGTAGTGTGATAATGAAAATATTATGTTTGTAACTGTGAAATGTGACGACTTGCGATACTTCCTTAGAACCAATTACTGCAGCACACAGAAGGTACACACGGATGTCTGACATATTATTTTGTTTGAAGTGTCACGTCTTGTCGTCGTAGATATATATATATATTATATATAGTAGTATCACTCGTATCTATTATACTGCTATAGCCTTTCATATACTACACATATAAAATATTTTTCATATTATATATTATATTCATACAATCATACGCAGATAATTTGTTTCGAACGGAAATATCAGTCGCCGTAACTCGTGCGGATGACACTTTTCGAAATATTTCACCTTACATACGTCATACATCTATTATAAAGGCGCGGCGAGTGTAATAGTCAGCTGACGTTTTACTGTAAAGAAGAGTCAGGAACAAAAACGACGTTCAATACAGTGTAAATGGTTGTGTCCACCCTAAAAATCTGACCCGTATCGACTACATCGTTAAAAATATATTATTATTATCTTCGACACTGGAACTATTGAACGTGCATTACGTCTTATAAAATATTATATCGTCAAATTTCGAATTCTGGATACACTCTAAATTCAGTTCCGACTGGTGGCCTTATTTTATATGGATCTATATATTATATCATATAAAAATTGTTTTCCTGTCGACGAAACGTATATTAAAACGTTTTTAGACTTTAAAATATTATTTCAATTTTCGTTTTACAGATAGTAATAACCACAAAAATAACACCTCTACACACTTATGTAACTTGAACATAATATTATTATACCAACGTTAATGCTCTTCAGTATAATATTCATATTTCATATAACCAAAGAAACGACCATGTTAGACGTTATAGTACTATATTATTATAATGTTCCATGTCTTTCTACTGGAGTGTGTGTATCGTTAGTGTTTCATAATAATATAATGCCCGTAATGCCTCGGTAGCATGAAATAATGTGAAGTATAAAAAAAAGCTTGAACGTGAAAACTATGCCAAAAAACATTTGTCGGTGGACGATGGGATAGTATCGTTTCGGGAGGGTGACAGGGGGTTTCTGCTATCAATGTATGTATATTTATTATAAATATATATAGTATAGTATATTATGTATGTATATAGTCGCCCGTTAAACGGGTTATTGACTACCTACCTACATATTATATACCTAATATATATATAATTTGTATATTATGTGTGTATATGTCGTATAGTCGTGTAAATCATAATAAATACACGCGTGCCTTATGGATCCTCTTAAAAGCTCGAACCATTGCCGATTCGTGGAGCCAAAATGACCAAAGTATAATATGTCTTGGGAGGGGGTGCGTTGCTAGGCAACGTTAATGTGACGCCAAGCCGTATGCACGCACACCGCACGTATGAAACCGGCTAAACACTATATAAAACATTGTATGAGCCAACTTTTCGTGTCCACTCTAACGTGAAGTTTAAAACTCTGCAACATTAATGGACTGCCCGTAGACGGTTAATTATATCGTTAAAAACGTTCTTACAGTCGGTTGAATCCGCATACATCACCCATCATGTTTTATCGTTTAGGTTAAGGTAAGTAAGAATACCAAGACTGGATTAAGATCACTTCAGTAGTAGACCTCTTGACGTTATACTCACTCGAAGTTGACGGTTGATGCAAATCGCCAACATTCCTGCAGCTATTTTTCGTATAATATTATGTGTTTAACCTTAGATCATAAACGATTGATAGAGTCATTTAAGCCAACGTAACTATACCACTGTACCTACCTACTACTACAATGATATGTGCATTATTTTAGCTTATTTTAAATATTATTGTTATTATTTATCAATAAAATAAATATGATAAATTGATAACAAATGGAAACATTCAGATGTTATGAGTCCTTAAGTTATTTTGGCTCAGGGTTGCAAAGTGTTTCAAACAATATATTTTATACAAAAACGTTTTAAAATTTGTTATTTATTTTTAGTATTACGATTTAAACTAACGAGGATTTTTGAACTTAGTTGTTATGAACTGATTTCTTTGAAGTAAAATAAGAATTAAAGCTGTTTATAGGTTTGAACCGTGTGAATTAAAAAAAAAAATTAAACGAAAAAAGCATTTAAGACATTGTCTTAAACATGTTGAAAAATATTTTAAGTATACTTAAGTTATAGTTTGAATAAATTCATTATAACGGGAATAAATGGGGGTGAAAATGTTAAGTGAATCATCCTGTATATATTACATTTACATTCATATACCTAATAGTGTTCTGTGATTGTGTAATATTGTGCTGTACCAGATAATATATGGTTCCTATAATTATTATAATGTAATGTTCGTTCTTTTTTCCGTCAAATATTTTTCCAGAAGTATGCGTTCCCATATGTAGCGAACAAATAATATCGGACATCTGATATCTTCAGAGGAATTTTATGTTGTTAAAAAATAATAATAATAATAAAAATAACAAAACTAGTTGAGAAACTAGTTTATTTTCTTTATGACGAAGATTCCGTTTCTTATCAGTGAATAAAATCGTATTTTTATACAGTCGTTATACTAAAAGACGGTCTTGAAATTATTTCAAATTATATATTTAAAAAAAAATTTAGACACGATATGAAAGTAGCTGTGGATTTTCAAAGTGACGAAAATAATGTCGGAGATCTTTATAGATAAGTACTTACATATACTATTATGTAAGAAAAAAATTGACTAATGGAATATGATCGTGGCAAATTTTATGGCCGTTGAAATGAAAGAACTGTCAAGTCGTCGGCTGTTGTAGCAAAATGTAATTGTGGCAGGTTATTTTTTCTACTTATTAAAGCACAACAACACCGACCACTAATATTTTGTGATGTCTTGAAAGCCGTTCCGCGAAACACAACGGCGAAGCAAAAAAAAAAAATAAATGAATAATATTGAGTAGGTATATATTGTGTGAAAAAAAAAACGAAGAAAAACAATCGCGTCGTGGCGTTGGTTCATTATTTTAATTCGTTCGGATGAGAGACCATTATAATTATAATATATGCGATAAACGCGTCGTATATTTGTTTATTTATTATTATTATATATAAATATATTTGTTTTTGGCCGTTTGTCATCGAATTACATGTTTGTCACACGCACATTAATAATATATTATGCTTGTAATTAAAAAAAATAATAAATACACAACGCACTCGCATATACACATGCCTGGAAAGTCTGCCTTTAGGGTTTTGACACATACATATTCTACGAGACCGACTGTCATCTATATACCGCCTCAAAACGACTTCGTATACACACCGCATTTATATAAAAATAATGATGGTGCAATATTCAGCGGTCGACGACGAGAAGTTATCGGTTTTTTGGTAACCTAACCTATATAATATCTATATTGTCGCCAATGGACGCGAGTGGAGAAGTTCCCATCTATTTATATGCATATGTATTAAATACTTTATTCATACGATACGGGTTATCGGATTTTGGGCAGCCTGGTCCTTTTTTCCTCTGTACTCACAGGGGTGGGTCGTGCCCTAGCGGTGGTTCAATGAGATGGGTCGTGGCGGTGTTGAGGTAAAAAAAAAAAAAAGGTAAATGTGTATACTTTTGGCCACGTATAGAACGTCTACGAGATTTGTGTGCCACATTGTTTGCACTGTGTGTGTGTGTGTTGTGTGTAGTAAAATATATATATATACGCCGGCGTATTGATTTTCGCCGAGGGTAGACGCCAGCGGCGGCGCCGACTGTCTCCGAACACCGTCGTCGTCGTCGTTACACGCTCTGCACGTCGTCGTCGGCATAGGCGGAGTTTTCGGGACGTAAAAAAAAATAATAAAGGTGAAATACTGAAAGAGACGTAAAATATCGGTGGACGTAAAAACGCGGTTTAGTATCTGCCTACCTAATATATTTTATATATTATAATATGTATACCTATAATATACACTCGTATACTGCACTGACTCGTATTGTTCAACTAAATTTCTAAATAACATTTAATGCCATATTATACTCGTACCTATACGCGAATACAATATCTATCATAATATGCAAGTGTTTGATGTAATATATTATATTATGTGTCATATTGTACACTACTGTGTAAGCGTACATATTGGTGCGTCTTGCAGTGGCGCGTAATAATTGACAAACACGTGTAGGTTTTTTTGTTTTGTCTTTTTTTTCAAAACTATAGGACAATAATATAATGTGTAGGTACTCGTATTTGTTCGGTCGTGCGTGTCGTCGTCTCACCGGCGGAGCAGAAATTATGTAAAGGTTAAGTTCGTGGTGCGTACCTGTATGATAATATATAATAATATTTACGTAAATTTATACAAGTATTATTATTATTACTTATCATTTATTTCATTTTTCCGGCGACATTATCGTTATATTTTTTATGTATATTTAATCGTATTGTCGCATTCGTTTTGTGGATCTTGACTTATCCGCATCGCAGTGACACGCTTTGTTGTCTCCTTTTGTATATAGTATTTAATTTTATCGTTTGAACGGCGTCCAAAAATATGTATGTATAGGTATACTAATATAGCCAGACTTACGCTCGCTGCGCCGCGTTTATTGCTGGTGTTCCCTAGTTGGTAATTATTGTACGAGACGAACAGTTTAAATAATAAATGGCACTCTAAATTATATTCCTTTAGAAAAATTACACTTATTAAAAATAAAGCTCGTTAGTAATAATGAGATCACATTCTGTTGAACGATAAAGAAAAACGCTATAATACGACCGTGAAAGGAGACTAAATATAATAAGCGTCCATAGATAGGTATTATATACATTTTGTGATGTAATTTATTAAGCTGTATCTTTTATCAGAGTGCATGTTATTAAATTATTATAGTTTATAACTTACTATTTTTTTCATTTCTGCCACAATAAATGTTAAGTCACGAAAATTCTTTAAATCTTCTAAATCTTACTGATAAGGTATAAAGCGCTAACAACCTGCTGTACCTATATACATCACCGAAAATTATTATTAAAAATGGGTATCGTTCCTTTTATTAAAAAATTATATAATAATGTGGGAGCAGAGCCCGTTTTATAAAGAACCGAATACAAGAGACGCTAATAAAAAATAAATATACCAGACAATTTGATATTATTTTGCCGAAAATGTATAATACGCAACGTGCACCGCCGCGTTGTAAATTATTCCGAGTAAATATTCGATCCCGGTAGAGAAAAATAATACAAATATCATTAGCATTTCGCTAAATATAATAAACATAGTACAATAAAACATAAATTTAATATAATGTGAAATTGTTTTTATCGAAGTCTTTTGGTCGTATACTCGTATTATATCCTAGCTATAGTGCATTTGTCCCAACAAACTACATTTTTTCGAATTCGTTTAGCGTCAAAATTTTTTCTTCTGATATAAGAATTATGGGTTTTTAATGATTTTGATTATAAGCTTTTCGTGTACTCTAAATCAGACATCTTGGGAATTTGCACGAAAAACAACAAACGCAGTGGCGTCATTTCAGCTTTCAATATAGAGGGAGCAAAAGTTTTAACCTTATAGATAACAAAAAAAATCCAACCATTTCGCTTGCTACCCCATTTCCACTTTTTTTTTTATATCTCGATTCCTATATTAAACAATTGTATGCGTATTATTATAAGTTAAAATATTTACATTTTTCAAAAACAAATAGTGAGCTCTACCTCAGAGGCGTCATTTAAGATTTTTCTGTATAGGAAAGGTCCAACAAACTAAAATTACAATATACTAAACATGATTGCTAAAATGTTGCTGGAAAAGTGAATAATAAAAACAGTATCAGAAGTTTCTTAAAAAACACGGATGAATTTAAAAATGATTGTTTTGTTTTTAGAATTTGTATTTTATCAGTTGATAGTTGATATGTTGACATAAAAAGAAGGATGTATAGAAATACAGTTGTAAAGGATTATAATATTATTGTTTTACATGCCCATTGCCCGGATACAGATCGTTGTAAAAGTTTACCCATATAATAACCGCATCATTCCGTTTGACAGAAGAAAAAGAATATATAATAATGGTCGAATTTAAAAATAAATAAAATATATAGGCAATAGGCAGATTTAAACTTGTAGATATAATACTATGTTCTTATAGACCAAAAACACATACCATTTACCTACACCAAATCTTATATAACACGCCCAACTGCCCCAACGGCTACACATATTCGAACTATTATAAACTATATTATAAATATTAGGTAATTATTATTGTTACAATAATTTTCTAGTACCTATACAAATAACTTATTCTATTTCCTTAAATTTATAATAATATAGTTTTAATTTTTCACCAAAAACTATGTATCCCATTGGGCTGCTTTTAAAATCGAACAGAGGCGAATGCCCACTTTACCCCCTCCTCCCCTCAAATGCCACCACTGAACAAACGGCTGATATGATTTGAGTGGACGGAAAAGATTTGGTGCAGTATAATAACATATATGTTACGGTATTTACAATGAATCGTAAAACGTTCGTTTCGCTCGGTGGTCTCGCTTTATCTCGGCCACGGTCTCCCGCAAAGGGGATGATTCGTCGAAATGAAAACGTGACCATAAAATCAGCCCCCGTTAAGCCCAGACTGCCTTGGCACACTGCATATCTCGGCGGAGTCCACACACTTATACAGTACACTGTACTCCACGTATAATAATATACACGCTCGATGTGTGTATAATATAATATATATATATTATATACCTATATGTATTAAAAATATTATTATAATATAATATTATATATGTATATATATATATATATTCACTGTGTGTACGCCATTGTACTCTCCGCAGGGTAGTCCATAATATTCCAAAACAGAACTGCACGGTCTGCGTACATGTGTGTATATAATACGCATAATATATATATATACATAGCGTATTCGTGTACAAGCTGCCTTCGGTGGAATGCGTGTCGTTTTTATTTCTTTTTTCGTCCTCGCCACTATTGTTGTGCGTTCTATTCATTTTTTTTTTCTTTTTTGTCTATTTTTCGTCCCCTCGTCGTGTATATTATTGTTGTAGTCGCCGTCGTCGCATGTGTGCAACGTATAATATATATAATATTATATAGACGCTATAATACCGCGACGTCTCTGTTTGGAAATTTACAACTCCAAATATAAATTTTGGCCTCTTCGACGAGCCTCCATATAGTGCAGGCGCCATTGGACCCCGGTGAGGTATTGCGTCCATCCACCACGACATAATAATATACCACGATCGTACCTATATATTATACCAATACATTATAATGCATATATTATGTACTACAGTGGTTACGTCGATTAGGTCGTGGTTACATATTGTAAGTACCTAGTTAAAATAGTACCTATATGGCCGTGGCTCGGGGACGTGGAGACGTGCAGTGCCTCACGCATACATAGGTATACCGTCGTACCGAATAATATTATATCGATACACTGTATCTTTTCGTATCCGCCGCCGCCACTGTCGCGGTTATCGATTAATTAAATCCCGAAATTGGAAACCGGTGTTTAATGTACGACGAATATACGCGCCACAATCCTCGTCGGACAACACCTGTTTGCGCCGTCCCCTCAGGCAGGTGTGTTACCCTTCCGTTCTACCTGCGCTCAGACGGTTTACGGTTTATGTAGTGCATTTCTTTATTTTTCGTCCATATATTATACTCATAGGTGTATATAAAGATTTTAGATATGTTTTTTTTTTATATACATGTGATCCGATGGATTTATTTATACGTTAGTTTTTTTCCTTGTTTTTTTTAATTCAATATGCAAATGTTATTTTTGTCTTACCGCCCTCGCGGCAGCAAAAATTTTTTAAACGAAAAACAATCGTGAAGAGCAGACGTAACTTCGTATAATAACGCTAATCGGCCTGCGGCTGTTTGTTCTTCATCGTTCATCGTATTTGTATACATCTTCTCTCGCTGTCCCTCCCCTTCTCTCTCGCGGTATCTATATTAAACACTAATATTCAACAAATTTTCTATAGGCACACATGCAACATCAAAAGGCTGCGAGTTGCGACATATTACAATATACTTTTATATATTAATAATATTTTGTGCGTGTATTCGATTTTGTTCGGCGGAGATGGGCTTTGCGGACGACAGTACGCGTTCGTTTTTCGTATTTTATGTTTATATTTTCTTTCCGCCAAAAACCTTTTTTATTTTGCACGCATGCATGCATTCATTATCATCTCATTTTCCGCACAGCCGAGGTGGGAGATGCAGCGGTCTCGGGTATATGATATGCATAATATTACATGGCACGATCACGTTTCCACTGGTATATACATGAAAATTTCGCCGGACGAGAGAGGTTTGAATTTAAATTTTTGTAAGTAGATATTATAATATATGTACGTCCGACGGGGCATAAATAAATAAATACTTTTCATATTTTGTTTTTTGTTTCGTTTGTCCGCGTGACAACGTTTTTCTTCACTCCAGTATAAACGTAGTGTTATTAAAAAAGTTTCAACGGTATAAATTACAACTTTTCTCCGTGCCATTGTTTTGTTAAGACCGTGTTTTATTTTTTTTTGTCGCGAAAATCCGTCGGAATAAAAACGACGGTACCACACATTTTGGCCGCCGCGGATGTAGCGGGATTTACTTCACAACGGTGATGACTGTGTCCTGACGGCGGCTATAGGATTGGCAAGCACGTGCAAAAATTGATAAAAATCGCTCGAGGTTATTTTTTCTCTCACATTGCACGCCTCCCTAACGCGTATTGATGTACAAATGCGTACCGAACATCTATCTCGCGACTACACGAAAACTCCATCGGATCGAACAAATCGTATTCGTCGCACGTACCGTAGTCGTCGTCGTACGTTTTTGTGCTGAGTGGAGGTGTACAATAAACTATATATACCGAGGTAATCTCGAAAAAATCCACAGCGTATTAAACCCGTATAATTTGGTAATTTCGAAAACCGTCCTGTGTCAGCTGCTGATGCAGCGTACATGAGAATCGGGATAAAAAAAAAAAAAATCTAGTTTCATAAAAATCCATTCGTGTTCTGATTCGGGCGTTCGCGTAACACTCACAGAACACGATAGGTGTATATATATATATGCTGAAATTGTAGATATAATAATATATATGAGTAGGTGCGTACAGTGCAGCTGGCGGTACAGCGTGCCTGACCAAATTAGCTTATTCTCCGTCGACGTTCGGTTCTAGAGCCTAATGCATTTATTATACACGCGTGAATGTAAATTATTTATATTATTATATGGTACATGCAATATAGCAATGATCGACGGAGATACAAATGACATGTGTTTCAATAGTACCCAATAATAATTTATACGCTACAGAACGCGGCGCGGTGTTAAAGCATTTCTGTGCGAAAAACACAAAACAAAATCTCATGGCCTACAGTTTTATACTAATAATATATAATACGCATAGAATTTTTTTTCGGAACCAGTTTTTTCATAACGTGAATCATGTTTTTACAAAAACCTGATTTTTAACATATTAACATTGATGTTAAATTAATTATATAACATTAAACTATTATGAATATAACTTGTTTTAAATTCGTATAATTATGTTGTACGATTAAATCATTTAAATAACAAAACATTATAGGACGTATAAATAACGCAGTTGGTCCCGCGGAGTAAAGTTTATTTCATGTGTTCGTGTGTACACACTTACCTATAATAATATTACACAATATCATTTCTAAGACGGAATATCAATCTGTGTAGGGTGATAAATGTAAATACGTCGTATAGACATAATATATCTATTAATATGTATATTATTATTATAATATTATGTTACGCAGTTGTCGGTGAGAAATAAGCCGAAACGTACAACGGCAGTCGCCCGTAGTACGTGATGTATTATGTATGAACCGAAAATTAAATTATAAACTATTTACCTACGCACCGTTCCCCCAAGTCGAAACAATGAGCGACAAATATGACGCTTTAAGTGGGTGCAAGCGTCGTAAAAATGTATAAATAACAAGTGTTTGATAATATTATACGAATTAGTCCGATTATATGTCATTATACTGCACATCATTACTAAAATATTACGACAATGTTTGATTTAAAATAATATTGTTATCGGAACATATACATGGAGGATTTAAATTACCGCGTTATTGTCCGCATATTACATATATGTATACACTGTATATGTAGGCACTACCCCCTCGGTCCTACTATTATTGTATTATAAATATTATATAATACGTATCCATGGTACACGTTTAATATTTTGTATGTTCCGTCTGGTAGGTACTCGTACTATTATTATACTAGTTTTTGCGGTTGCATTGCCAAACTCAAACGGAATACATATTCATATATTATTATTATTATGTACATATAGCGATTTCAATTTTAATTAGTCGCGATTAGGTCGGGTTTCAAACGCATCGTGTTTACACACACTCATATACGTGCGATGCGTATTGAAGCACGTCGAAATAAATTAAACGGCGCGGCAAAAGTTTTCCATAATTTCAATTTAAAATCTGTTTGTAGTTCGTAGGATATCATATCATCGAATGCACATAACATTATTACGATATCTATGCATTACATCGTGTATAATCTACGCGGCGTTCTGAAATAAATTTTCGGTCCGACGGTTTCACGAATGCATATTACACTAAAAACAAACTTAAATAATTATTATTTAACCGGCCCGCGTCTAGCTGGTATAGCGAGGGATGACTACCTGTTCTATACCACATCATCTATATAGTATGTCTATGTGGCCGGGTAACAGCGCAATTCTATATTGTCTATATCATAGTAGGTATACCTACAGCCGTGTAATAGGTATACCGTATACCCACGCGGGTTGTGATTAATAACGTCCGACCTATATATTAAGTATATATATATATTGTGTGTACCACATTTCCCCACGCATATTCTGCGTCAGTGGTAGTGACAGGTAATTCGGACGAAAACTATAATATACGCATACCAAAGTATATTCATATATATTATATGAGTCAATAATTGTATTTGTGTATGTTATTATCTTTTTTTAGTCCAAAAGTTTTGGAATAATATTATAAGATCTCCTGGATTTGATATACCGGCTTAGCGACAACAACCGCGTACCTCGCATTAGCTATGTGGGCTAGTTTTTTGAATAACAATTGCGTACTGAATTGAAAACTAAGGGAGAGAGCTTACGAATGATTTTATTTCACGTGGAGGTTGTTGTTGTTTTTATTATTTTTTTTTTCCATCAAATGCTGGCCTTTTAAAACCCCGAATCAATACGGTTTTAGACAAAAAAAAAATATGGGGCGTTTGAAATGTCGTTGCTGGGGATGTCGTAACCCCAAAACATCCCCTATTCCCTCCTGTGACACTGCGTAACTATATGTATATATATCGAGTGATCCATTTATCGAAATACTCATAATTTCAAAAACTACTAGGTACTTGACGTTTTTGAAAATGTTATTTTACTATTTTTTATCGTTATTTTTTTTATAAGTACAATTTTAAGGAAAACATGAATTTTTATTCTTTATTCCAAAGTAGAATATTTTTAGTGTACTATTTGGTGTATAAAAATCAAATTTTAGATAAGTACCTAATTTATGAGTTATTAGTACATTTTAAAGCTTGTAAAAGCCTAGGAGCGGTACAGAAGTATAAGGGTATACTATATTATAGCTCATTCACTACTTGTCTGAAATTTGATTTTTATAAATCAGAGTACTTCGAATAGTATTTTGCATCAGAACAATATGAAATTAAAATCAATGTATATGTGATTATTCAAAAGAATGAAATCTTAAAAAAATTATAACGATGAAAAATAAAAAAAAAAATAAAAAAAACGTTTGTGTTTTCTAAAATAACGAATACCTATCACTTGCAGCCCGCGTACGAGTTAAATTGCAACAACATGTATGTATTTAAACTTACCCAGCTGCGAATTTTAACCGTTTTATTAATATATCCGCATCACGTGTATATATAGAAGGGAGTAAGGGACATAGTACACTCGTACTTAGGTAGGTATATATATATAAATACTTTTTTTTGTTTGTTTCGTTTTCAACATATTATATTGAATGTTTATTAACAGTACGAATATATATAGTTTCGTCGGTATTATGTATTATATACACAATATACACCCGGACGTGCCTTCCGTTCGGAATATATCTTGCATCGGCATATATATATAGGTATATATATAACATTCATTTAATAAACCCTACATAAATGTATATATAGTCAACTCTATGCACGTTATACATATATATATATATTATATATATTTGCACGAGTGTATATAAGCCGTAGTATATATACTGTAAAGTGGAGCGGGCGATTTGTGTCAGAACTTTTCGGCCCCAAAACTTTATTGAATTCTGCACAACGCACGCGTGCAACGTTGGGTCTTGGGGCTGTGTGGTTGGGGGTGAAGTGGTGGACGACGGACGTGCATAGTTTTCAAATTTTAGCAACACGCTATTTCGCCGACTACGTTACTGCAGCAGTCGTAATTTATTATTCGTATCGTATATATGAAAACGTTTATTTCATTTCTATTTGTTGTGGCGATAGATGACAGATGTCATAGTATACACGAAACGGCAAAATTAAGTATTAAATAATACCTACCGCAAGTTCAG
Source organism: Nasonovia ribisnigri (assembly GCA_027563435.1). NCBI lineage: Eukaryota > Metazoa > Arthropoda > Insecta > Hemiptera > Aphididae > Nasonovia > Nasonovia ribisnigri. The sequence continues at coordinate 53,252 of JANEHU010003951.1, forward strand.
ACTTCCGTCGTCTTCGTTGATCAAATGCAATATGACACACGCCGCTCACTTAAATATTTTCAGTTTATTTCGTAGAAGTTTTCGAAAAACTATTCGATAGTTTTGGTTTATCGTAAGTAGTTTTGTCGTTAAACGTATTTTCGTTATTTTTTTAGAAGCCGTTAAACTATCTATAGCTAAATAGAGGTGTCATAATATAATATAATGATTGTTGACGGAATAAAATGGTCGTAAAACAATAAATTCATTTTTATTTCGAAAAGCTTTGTTTTGTGTTTTTATTTGAGTTTGAAAATAATTAATTATTTTTGTTTTAACCAATTTCGTACGGTATTCCAACAATCGAAATTGTTACTAGCTATTATAGTACTATGTGACCGCTTATGAATTTTATTAAAAATAAAAATGCAATATATGAAACAACTTTGATATCGGTATATCATTGAGCTTGTCAAGTTTAAATATTAATTGCGCATATAAATGTACTTCAAAAAATATTGATCCTTCGGGTTTTTATGTTGCTCATTAAATGGGATCAATACGACGGATATAAATTTTGCAAGCCTATAAAGTCGTTAGACGACCACGTTATGACGAGACTATAAGACAAAATGCTCATCGAATATAATAAACAATGAACTCATACTCTATATATATACTATAGGTACCTATATACATTAATATAATATGTGTTCGTGTGTGTATTGGGTAATGCATTTTACAACAATCCAAGTCTGAGCCGCTTCGAGCCATTTGGCGCCTTCATCTGGGGCATAAAATTGTTTAACGTCTTTATTGAACATTTGGCTAACTGTATTATTTTGTTTTATTTATCTGGTGGATGATAAAATAATCATGTAATGGAATTGATTCGATGAATTCACAGACATGAATTGTACACACAATTCAATCACGCGATATCGCATTGAAACACAAGAACCTAAACTCACAAATATCGTACGCTTTATCCGCCCTCCCCGCGGCCTTCACCCTCTATGTTATGTACAAAAACATTTTGCAATCACGTCGTTTGTTTATAAATTATAATTAATAAATCTATTTTGGCAGGTTTCGTGACTCCGGTCGAGGTGCACTTCGACAACCCAGATGGGGGATTCTTCGTCCGGCACCCGATTGGTGGTGGTCCCGGCAGTAACCGATTGCAACAACAGCTTATGGGCGGCGGCATCGAGGATGACGACGATGACGACGACGCCGGCGGTGGTGCCGTGCTCAGCGTGGACAGGTTCACCGTTTTGCAGGACGTACCGCAGACGTCGATCAGAGCCAGTTATGGACCGTTCTCTACCAAGCAAACGGTACCGTCGCGTTACCTGATACCAGATCCGAACTCGGCCGGTATGTCCGGCGGCGTTAATAGTTCCGGTTCGTCGGTCGGCTACTCGTCGGCCGTGGACATATCGTCGATGGACGTGTCCGCGCACCTGGTGCAGAGGCGCGTGTACCGCGAGAACCCGGTGGTCCGGACTCTGTTCCACGTCGGCTACAGCGTGGTCAGGTCACAGTCTGCCGGCTCCGGTCCTCCGCCTCCGATGCCGCTGTCCTCCGCGGACGCGGTCGGCGGTGGTTCCGCGCGGTCGGCTTCCGGCTCGTCGTCGTACGGTAAACTGTGCGCGGTGGCCAAGGCCACGTTCGAGGGAGCCGAGCGGCCGGTCACTGCCGCGTGCAAGCCCGACCCCAAGGACGGCGTTTGCACCGCTCGGCTGGTGTTGCCGGCCAAGTGGTGGCCGCCGCTGAACCCACCGGACGCAAAGCCGGTTAAGACTCCGCAGCGGTACGTGCAGATCTCGTACGCGCTGCTCGAGTCCGACCACCGGTGCAGTCAGTCGGACGTGCAACTCCAGCCGTTCACGTACATCGGACAGGCGTCCCTGGAGCACGCCCAGCGCCCGTACAAGGAGCTCAAGACGGACGCGTACCTGTTAACTCTAGTCCCGTCCGTTCCGCTGTATCCAAAGTCGTTCACGTACGTGCCCGTGTTTTTCGACGCCGGACCCAAGGAGCAGAACATCAAAGGATTTATACTCAGGGCCAAAGTGAAGAACGGGTTGCGGGTGTTGAGCGCCGAAAACAGCGACCCGGGACGATGGACCATCAACTACACATCGAACCCGAGAGGCACTCAGATCACGGTGACGGCTGTGCACAAGGGACTGCCCGCGACCGCCGGGGTTGCGTGGCCGAACTCTCGGTACGAGGAGGTGTTGCAGTGGTTGCTGCAGGTGGACTCGGAGGCGGAGGACGTGTGGGAGGAGGGTCGGATAGTTTGGACCGTGCAGTACGTCATGGAGGCGGCGGGCAACGTGACCAACTGGACGTCGGCCGCAACCGTACAGGGAAGCCAGCCAAAGGTTGACCGTCACCGCGCCGCGTACAAACATCACCGGCGGCAGGCGGCCGTGCTGGCTGGACGACGGAGGACAGCCCGGCTATCCGGGGCCGCCACCAAGATGCTCTACCTGGACGGGGTCAACGGCGTGTTGGACGGCGTCAAGCGCAAGATTTCCGCCCGATTTGAGATACACAAGGACGACACCGAAGCTGTTCTTCCCATATCCAAGGTAAATCCGTCCGATGTTTTGTATTATAATTCGATAGTAATAGTAAATATAATTGCTGTGCCAATGGTGTCATACGTGTTAACACCACGAAGCTGCACACTTCTATATAATGTATAGTTATAGAAGTCGTTGAAGTAAAATGTACAACTTATAAATCGACTAGACAGCTGGTAACTAGGAGTTAGGAGGACGTTACTTTTCCGTTAATTATTATTTATATTTTATACATAAACGAAATGCGTCGGAAATGCCCGAAAAAAAAATGAACAAATACATAATACGCTGCTATAGGTATATCGGTGTAACTGTTTTAGACTTTTAGTCCTCCTCAGTTCACTGGAAAATCGTCACCGGTCTAACCCGCCATGTGAACTATATCGACCGAGGTGGGCAATCGGCTTGTGTCTGGTCGAATATAGCACGCTCGGTATATTATCGAACGTTGTTCAAACTATACTGTATATATAATATAAACTTTCCTGATATCACTAAAAACAACCCCCCTGACATTTTCTTCAAAAAACCGGTTGAGTATTTTTTGAATCTATGCGTAGGTACTACACATATTCGGACTCTTTCATTTTTCGTTATATAATACAATACCAGCAAAATGTGAAAACTCCGTTAAAATAGTTTTATCTTTTCGAAGTCTTTCTCGAACAATCAGACAGACAAACAGCCAAATGTATCTCTGTTCGGCAAAGTTAATGCAATATTACATTTTATAGTGTGCCTACGTTTGGAAATCACAGTTTATAAAATATTAAAATTTAAATATTTTGCATATGTGTTATGCAGTATAAATTAGAGTAAATAAAGAAAATGAGATCGTAAGTTATTGAAAAAAAGTTAATTTTTAAAAACTTTGTGGTAAACGAAGTAAGCAAAGTTTTTCTAAATTAATCACGATTCCAAAAAAAAAATAACAATATGGAATCATAATAATGATTTTATTTTCTGTTACAAATGGATGGCAACCCGCTATAATGTAATATATTAAAAACCAAAGAATACTTGATTTTTGTTAGCCAAAACAAAGTTCAGGAGTAGGCATTTCATGGTTTAAATCCGTGATTTTACATATATTCTGTAAAATACACTGCTATACACTATTTTCTCCTATTAAATATTCTGAAGTAAATATCTTACTTTGAGTTAATAGAAATATTTAGCGAAAAAATGTTGGACCTAGATAATCTACAAAAAAATGTTTAGTATATATTTAACAGGTAGGTCATAAGCTCTATGTTCTCTAATATTAGAAAAAATTATTTGGTTACTTTGAAATGAGATAAGTTTTTTAATTACGAATAGTTTTTTTTTTTTTTTTATTGAACTTTATATATTATTGAATATATAATTTTGTTTTCGTGTTGTAAAACTATTCATGTACCTACAAAATGATATGCTGTGACTATAGGAGCGTGTAGTTTGCATTACGTTGTTAGCAGAACTTTTCAAAACATATCTAACAATGTTTAAATAGACTTATTGGACATTGTTGAATACCAGAATTCTGATTGGAATTTTTTGGAGACTCTCTCCCCACTTTCAATTATAATTTTCAACATCTATATATCATCACACAATTTCTCAAAATGTATTTACTGATTTTTTAGGAATTGAAGAGTTCTTATTTTTGGTATGCTTAACTTAATATATTATTTTGTTTTAAACCAATTCATTATAGTATAATAATATATCTTTACCATTATGAAGTACCTAAAATATATTATCAATATTGTAATAATAATATGATTCAAAAATCTACACACATAATATTATACCTTTATAATAATCAAATTGATAATCATGGTTATATCTCTACAATGTATGAACAATACATTTGTACTCAAGATTTTATTGTATTTGTTTACATTTTGATACTGTATCACGATTATCGTACTTACTTTTTAATTTTAGTAACGCTGATAGAGCGTAGAGGTAAATAATAAATATGTTGTACATTATTCCATGTGTAATATATTTTTATATAAATTGTACAATTATTTAGATAGTTTAGGTTAGTCTTTAATATTTTAAAACGTTAAAAAGTTGTTGCAATTCCTATTCTACTCGTAAATGTCTCACTGCAAATACAATTTCTTTAGAAAAAACGGAAAAATTATCTCGTCCGAGTAGTAATTAAATTTAGTAGTAATTTAGTAATAGGTATACCTACTAAATGGAATTTACCTTTGGAATTTCTCATTAATCTACTCTTTTTACTTTGAAAGATAGGAACGTGTAATCATATGATATGTTTTTGTAAGCTTAAAATTGAATTCAAAATGTCTTGTTACGTCTTAGCAACACTTGTTTTGTAACTGTCAGCAGCTGCAGTTGCGTATAGTGTTGTCTGTGAGTTTCCCACGACTACACGTGCAAATGGTAACACAAAGGACGACCCGTGCCGCCGGGCGCGTTTATAAAAACCAACCGAAAACCTGGCGTGTTTGAGTGGGTTAATTATCTCAAGGAACCTCGTAAATCCAACGATTATGACGTTTTTGCAAGAGTTTATTGTCCGAAAACGAGCTCCCGACAAAGCCCGCCCGGTAATAGCGGTAACGAAATCGCGTATTTTCGCGTACACTAGCTCTTATAGGTATATACTACCTATATAACATATTATTGTATTATTTTTATACACACACGAGCATCGTGTATTTCGATTTTCTTGCTCTTATATAGTGTGTACAACACATGCGGTGAGTCAATTAATAGGGATTTCGTGTTATCGCGGTTTGAGGTCCCGACCGTTTTGCTGGCGCGTTGTATATATTATTATACGAATACTTTTTGAATCCCAAGCAAGTATCAACAGTGAACACCGTCCGTTTACGGCATCATGAATCACCGCTTAAGGGGTTGGTTGATTGGTTAGTGCATCATACCTAGTACCTACCTATATGAAATATGTGTACGCTATGTATATTTCAGTATCGTACAACGACGTGCGTAGTGGATGGCAATGACAGATCGATTCGTTTCCGGGGACGCATAGAAGAGCGAAATTTGTCATCGTCGAGCCGTAGCGTTGTGGGACGGGTGCAGGTGCCGTGTTGCATCCGTGAAACGTGCATCTGATATGTGTGTGTGTGTCTGTGTGTGTCTGTGTGTGTCTGTGTGTTGCATATAGGTCACTGTGCTGTAAAATTATTTAGATCCCCCGAGTATTTCGTGGAGTAACTGATTTGCGCAGGGAATTACGTATTCCAGTGAAATAACTCACGAAACGCACCGTGGTGTCATTATGGAAAATTAATATTTCAATGACCCGCGGGGGTCGCCGCTGTGGTGCCTATTTTATTACCTCGAAACGTTTATTTTAATTGATACAACAATAATATTATACACGATACAGTAAACATTTTAAATATTTAGAGTAGATGAAATTTGTTTACTATACGCATGCATATTATATTTATACAGAACTGGGAAATAATCAACACGGCCGTATTGACCGGAAAGCAGATATCTCACGCGATGAAGGTGTTCGTGGTCAGCTACGCGGGCAAAATATCCGACGTCACCCGACAGTCCGTGTGTCAGATAGAGGACGACAGCGTGCTTAAGGTAGGTTCCATAAATGCTATTAATGTATAATAATATAATATATTATTTAATGAAGTAAATAAGTAAATATAGATAATAAATAATTATTATTGGCGTACATTTTGACTAACTGACCGGTCCGCTTTGAGAGTACCTATGTTATTTATGCATTTGACTCGTTCCCGTACAGGTCACGTCGTCATGCAGTTCGGTGTACGTGGACGGATCGGAAATTCGGGGATCGTCCAATGCTACGGTAATCGTCAAGTACGAAACGTATACAGGTACGGCGCATTTCATCGTGTGGGTGCCAGAAATCAATGAAATGGACCTGACAATTGCCGACCAGAAACTGAACCAGATTAAAGGCTGGCGGGTGCCCGTGAGCCTAGAAGCCGATGACGATATGGATGAGTGAGTTTCGATTTTATTTTCTACCACTAAGTTTAACAATATAGTTTAACCTAACTGTTTGCCAAAGTCATTTTGGGCGAAGTACACAAAGTATAATATCATAAATTATGTGATGTTTGCGGTGTGTTGCAGTTATGTCAACAAGTTGAAAAGGTCCGCCGAGGGCAAAGGTGGCGTTCACATGAAATCACCGATGCCGGATGGCGATTTCCGGTTGAACGAAATGATCACCGAGGATATGGTTGCCGATGCATACGACAGAAAGGCCAGCTGTCAGTTGAGATTTCAACAGACATCGGTCGAGGTAAGATAATATTATGATAGGTATAGGTATATTATTACTATAATAATGAGATAAACTATTGAAAAATATCATTGAACACCTGGCAGTCACCTGCTATAGAAGGACACATTTTCATTTACTAAAAATATGTTTAAAAATTATGAATAAAACACCACATATTATCTCTTGTTTATTTATTTTTAATCTATTTTTATATAAAACATGACATACAATATTCAAAAACTCTCAAAAATCTAAAATAAAAGTTTCATTATTATATTTTTAGATAGGTACCTATATATAACAAATTTCGTGCTAGAAAAACAATGTTTTTTATAAACGCATAAAAAAAATACATATGTATTGCAATCGAATCGTCGCATCCTAATCATATTACTATTATAGTATGATATAATACCTACTAGTTAATGTTTCGATTATTCATATATAATTATAATTATAATAATTATTTACTATAATGTTCGAGTTGAAAGAAAAATATACAAAATAAAATTATTCATCACCTTTCTTAAATAAACGATTACCGTGAAAATTAATTATTCGATTCTTTGCAAAATAAAAATTATTTAAACAATAATTGTTCATTAGGCCATAATACAATTTTATTAGGTTGTATTATTCTCGGTTAATGAAAACTCCAAACTCGTAAAAAGTTTGGGAAAAAAAACTTAAACAACCGTACTAAATAATCAAGAACAGTAGAAAAGAATAATAGTCTTTTGTAAAACGACTTTTCAGTGCTTTCATTTTATGAACACAACAATGTTGGATAAAATGAAAGTTTTTTTTTTTATTTTTTCCGTTCATTAGCCAACTTATACAATGGCTAATTGACCTTTATCATTGAGTTACGAGAATTTATTAAATTATCTAAGACACTCTAATCTCCATCCCGAGGAAAATACGAAAATATATTAATTATAGTTTGTGATAAAAATATAAATATAACCAGCTATGGTTATCAAATTAGTTTTATTTTTATACGATTTTTGATAAAATGCATACCTACCTACAACATATTATGAATACCTACGTGAATAAATTGTATATAATATTCTTTTTAAAATTAACAATTTAAAAACGATTTATCAAAAAAAAAAAAAAAATCCTTAATACAGTATTAAAACGCGGGATTATATATAAAAACAGGGATTTTAATGAATTAATAAAAATTAAATCCTAACTCAGGATTAATTGGACATCGACCACCGTAAATATAGTCGTTGAGGGAAAGCTCGCATAATAATATGTAGTTGTATAATCCCGGAAAGAGGCGTATTATTCCGTACGGCTTTATCTCTGAAAACATTCTATTCAAACATTTCAAACCACACACGTCCACCGAAGAAAAAAAATAATCATAATAAAAACTAATGAACAGTTACAATGCGCACTCGAATCAGAGTGAAACGAGGTGGAATCACTGCGGTATTTCCCTCTCACACCCTCCACTGTCATAATATAGGTAAGTACATTTTCTGGGCTCTCGATGTACGCGGGTATAATGCACTCGCTCTTATATCGGGTTACGTGCGTTAATTTTTATACAACGTAATACCATTGAGTGTGTATTATAGTTTCATTTTCATCTATATACTCGACGGTAATACCATATGACTTGATAAAATGTAATTTTCGAAAATCACGTGCTTCAAGTGAATCGTCAGGTGGTTATTATTCTAAATCAACGCTTCCCACATTTAACAGGCTTATCGAATTTGACCAACCTTCACGTGTAGATACCTATTACACTTATAATCAAGTAACCGTTTTTAATTTCAAAATATAACAATTTTATTGCGTATGGCAACTAATTCGGATTTTTATTTATTTTTGATTATTTAAACTATTTATGATTCAAACTAATGCCAACGACACTATATATGGATATCACCACTCACGATAGGTATATACCTGAAAATTCAAAATACCTTAAAATTAATCACAATTAATAATTCCGAGGAATCAATTAGATTGTTAAGTAACTTATACAAAAAAAAAAAAAATTGTAAATTTTTTACTTTCTATTTCTAAGGTATTTCAATTTAAAATATTAAGTAATGCTGATATCAAACATACTAGGATAAATGTGATTCTCTATAAATGTTACAATTGACGGACACAAATATTAAAAATCGATATTGGATATAGCTTCTACAGTTCTTCGATTAAACCGAACTGATATAATATATGTCATATACACTGACCTAATGCTCGTATTCCCGTGTCGTTTTCAGATATACGCCAGGTTCAAGGCGACGGACCACGACTCGGGTCGAGTGAGCTACTTCGTGAACCGTCGAACGTGGTTAAAGGTGACCGACCTGCTGCTGCACTACCTGCGGTCGTCGGACCCACGAGTCGCGTCTATCACGGGGCAGATCGTGCGTGGACACAACCCTGGTCGGACCGAGGTGCAGGTGATCTCGGCGCTGTCTGGGCACGTGCTCGTGTCAAAGGAGATCCGGGTGGTCAGCGACAAGGTGAGTGTGGCCCGGCTGGCAGTGAACGTCGTGTCCGGACTGCAGCTGAACATCCGGCCGGACGCAGCCGTGGACAACAACTACATTGCCGAGACGTCCGTGACCAGAAAGCTGACGGCCAAGTACCAAGAGGGCCTGCTGGACATCGACCTGTGGTTCACAGACGACACGCGCACACCCCTACGGTCGGTGGCCATGTCCGACTACGCTCTCCGCGTCGAGTCCACCAACCCCGACGTGGTGGCGTTCGCCCCGATGGCCGCCTCTCCGCACCCTCGGGTCATAGCCGTGGGTTCCGGTAAGGGGCAGCTGCTGCGCGTTTCTTTCGGCCCACCCGACGCTTGCGGCAAACACGAGCCGGTGGTAGTCAGCGGGGGCCGGAAAACCGTCCTGCCGACAACGCTCAGCGAAACGGCGGCCGAAGTCCAGGTGGACTTTTCTTCGTCCCCGTACTCGGTCGAACAGTTCGTTCAGAACGACGGCGGTGGTGGCGGCGGCAGTGGCGTGCTGAACGTAGGACCGCCCCGCGACAAAAAGGATCACAACAAGGACTCGGCGGGTTAGTGGATGTCTACGTAATATAATGATATAATTTGTGAACAATAACAACATAATAACAACAATAATATGTAACGAGACTTTTGTAGTACACTATTGTATTATGTCGTTCTGGCAAACACGAATGCACTATATTATAGTCTTTATCAGAGAACGCACTGTAAAAGGCAAGTTCACGACGACATTTCTAAGAAAGTGAAATTGGTTACGAGCATTTATAGTTGTTTTCCGACACATAGTTTTCATTTTTACTTTTATCATCCACTTTTTCGTTTTGTAACGATCATATAGTTACAGTCTGCGTTTCTATCACTCTACCCGTTATTACTATTACAGTATTACAACAACAAAGACCTCTGCCGAATCACCATTTTCATTTGCCCACATTTTTATTTTATTTTTTTTTTTGTTTAACCTCATGAAGAACTTTTTCTCTTGTGACTTTCGCGTCACGTCGGAAGTATTAAATTTAACACGATTACCACTGTGCGCAGTAGTTACTAAACTTATAATGTCTACAAAAATTTGAAATTGGGTCGCATAAAATATAAATAATATAATGTAAGTACTTTAGTTCTCGACACGCAAACAGATTTTAATTTATTTCTAGTATTCGCTCACAAAGATGACATTTTTCGTACTGTGATAGATTTTTAATTTTTACCTTTCACGTTAAAATATTAAATAGGTAAATAAAACATAATGTACTGCTGTAATGTAGATTCAGTTTCATGTCCATTTGTATACAATTACCTGATAGAAACTGTAGGTACATTATGACATTATGTTATTTTTTATGACAATTTTCTATGGACTTTTCTGACTTTTATATAACAAAATCATCGATAATATTTTTAATTTTACGGTGGATTGTTCTTTTGTTACATATTTGATTATTGTTCTCGATTATTATTATGACATAATAAATCTAATAAAAGCACTCTAAACTACTTTATCGTCAAACCGTGACTACTTTTCAAATTACTAACTTTCACATTAGAACACAATATAAGTGGTGCTAAATTAAATTTAACGCCTTGCGCACACACCGGAATTGGATTAATACAGTTTATTGTTTTAGACCGTATACGTTCGCTATTTCCCTCGTAGAATAGTTATTCAAATTCCATAATACGTTTACAATTTTAATTAAAAGATGTTTTGTCAACAACTTTGTATAGTACTCGGTACGATTTAAAGGGAATATTATAATATACATGAGAGGCTTTTATAATGTGAATTTCAAATTGCACGTTTCTCGGTTAGATTTTATAACAACAGGATTTGAATAAATTGTAATCGCATATATGCAATGCAGCAGACGTACCTAGAGCGTCCTTGCTAATACGATTTTTTTATAACGATTAGGAATGGCCGGCATTATAGATGAAAACAATGATGAACCCACTGTGCAAGCTCGACATACCTATAACAACGTCGTCAACCCTATCACCAACAGTATTGGGAGCACAACTGTGCACGCTCACAAAGTACCCGCTCAGGTGAGCCCGTTTGAACTCGGCATGTATACCCTGTTGGCGGCTCTGTGCTTCGCCATCGTGGCGTTCGTCATATCATGCGTCGTCTATGCATCCAAATACAAACAGAACTCGTTGGAAATGCCCACTACCACATTGATGAGTAAGAACAATCTATTCGGTCGTATTATATTTCAAATGTACTGATGTGAATTTATCGGGACATCTGTTTGAGAATGACGTATTTATATGAAATTGAAAAATGTGCTAGTTATTCTCAAGTATTATAGACTTTTCGATGAATTTATACCTGTTTCCACATCGCAATATTTTATTTTATAACCATAATTAAATAATATTATTACTGTGTTTTTTAGCAAAATCGTTCATGGGTAACATGAACGGGGCTAAGGACGGTGGTGGAGGTATTGGTGGTGGTGTCGGCAATGCCAAACCTTTATCAGATGAACCGACCATAAACGCCCACGATTGGGTGTGGTTGGGCAGATCAACGTTGGAACGTTCGTCCGGCATGCTGGTACCGTCCATGGGAAACAAATCACACAGCAATAACAACAATAACAACAATAATAACAACAACCAAATCAACGAGCAAAATATGAGAATCATGTCAAACCCCATTTATGGCGTGGACAACAACGGTAGTGGTAACATTGGTAACCAGCAGCAACAGCAGCCACAGCAAGTTTGCAGCAGAAATCCTCCTTCACAGATCAATACTTCCACGTACAGCGTTAAGGACCGGCTGTCAAACGGCAATATCGTTTTCAATAAACTATGGAAAGTGTAAGTATCAGTTTTAATGACATAGAGATTATTTTTTAGAGATTCGCTCGTGTCTCCTTTACAGCGTCAATGGTTTTGGGATGGTTGGGTAGTAGTACAAAAACGTTTGCACCACTTTCTGCTACCCATTAGGTTTTTTATCGGAACGTGACATGTACCCGTTCAAACGCATTAGATATTCCGTGGGCTGCTATTATTATTATATGATGTATCTTGTTTACACAAGAACGTCTACATTCCCTGCGCTCAATAACTTTGTCCCGATTGATTACTAAAGTTTTCTGTTGTAATATTCGGCAACTGTGAACTAAAAATAAAATATTAACTGTACAGAAAAGCAGGGAGTCAGTAATGTGGTATCAGACACTTTGTCTATATATTCTATTATTATTTGGACTTTCATAATTTCGAAGTTATTTACTACTTGAATATGTTATGTTACCACGACATTTATTAATGCGTCAATTGCTAACCTGCATGATGATTACGAATACAATATACGATTAACACAGACAGAAGCGCATAAACAGAAGCGATCGATAAGATCCCCCCCCCCGGCCATACCATCGTACGGAAAGATCTTTTTTATATAATTCCGTTATGAGTTATGAACTATCTGAAATTTTGGACAAGACCATTTTTGGTGGTATTTTGCTATGCTGCTTCATCGTTATTAGTTACAAATTACGAGTCCATATTTGGTATCCAAATTCTACTCACTAATATTTCAGCTGTGTTAACAGCTTCCACAAACTCGTCTGATTATTAAACCTATATTCTCCCCAACTAATCGGTTTAGTTATATTTTATTTTCAACATTTAGTTGTTCACTACATCCAACAATGCTTTATCACCATTATTCCATAGCTACACGTAATATGTATATATAGTGAAAGTTGAGAAAATTATCGATTTACTATTTCTAAAGTAGTAAAACATAATAATATAAGTTATAATCATTATGCTTTACTTAAAATAACACGAATTTCGTAAAATATTTGACTCAATTTAGCTAGGGTTTTGAGAGTACCTACTATTATTTCCATATAAGTATCAAGCGCTCACCGTCTAAAATTCTTCTTCTTTAGATTTTACCAACTGACATTTTGGATAAAATATCTAAAACTAGCTTGTGTTTATAATGATCATTAAAAATTCACCTAAAAAGCACTAGGTATATAAAATTATTACTTTTGTTCTGCAACACTCTGAAATTTTGTAAATAACACTCGCATTATGTTTCTAAGTAGGTACTTTTGGGTTATCGTTGTTTTGTGGTACGGTGTACAGATTATATTACTCCATAATAATGCGTTTTATACGTGTCGGTTTAAACAGTTGAATATAATGTACAACGCAGTTGTATCAAATATATATTATGCGCATTTTGTATATTATATTAATATGTACATAGTGCACATGTATAACTTGGCTATCATTTTGCGTATCGAAAATAGATTTGAATATTAGTATTAACTACGTATGCGATAGCTTATAATGGTTTCGATTTCAACGCTTCATTGAAATATATGTTCAATAGTTACTAGGTACCGAAAGTTAAATTAATTCGTGTATTTTCTATTAAAGAGTTTTGACTTTTAGCTGAGCGTGAGCTATTTATTTATGATTCCTCTGTTTAACATTTTACTGTGTTTGCTTAAATTAAAGTATAATGGTAAATAAATAACATGCATCGTTTGATGCGTTTCTATTGGCTAATACAATATTTTATTTATAAAACATAAGCAATTTTTTCGCGTACAACTTGATAGTTGAAATATTGTTAACTGTTAAGTACTTTACTAAAAACAAAAAAAACTACAATAATAAAATATTGATGTAAATATACATTCGGTGCACCTGAGTTTTACGGCATAGAACATTGGCGATAAAAATACATTTTAAGTACCTACTTTGTACGAAATTAGTAAACAGTTTTACAATTTTTTTTCGATATTATTGTATTTAGTTGTTTTTATTCAGGTATTCATATCCGTCCTGTAGGTATTTTTAATATATTTTATTAATTTTATGTCCATACAAAAAGCAAAAACCATAAAGTTACTATACACACCTTAATCCTTTTACATTTGGAGAAAGTAACACTCCGTACTTTATTAACGATCGCTTTTACTCTAAACAGTGTAAACTGTAAAAATATGAATTAGGGTATTCCTATCACAGTATACTGTATACCTGCAGGTGGTATAGAATATATTCGTATGGACTATATTATAAGGGAGTTACATATAATTTATATTATTTATAAAACAAATTGTATTTTCTAATGAAAAATACTCACTATTATTATAGCATTCCGAGAAATCAAGTCTCGAAAAATAATCGTTTTTGACCCATGATGCGGGTTTGGACTGTATTTTATTTATTTGTTTGTTTTAATCTCCCACCAGACTTCCGACACCGAATGACCAGAACCTGGAGAAACCGGCTGACTATAGGCCACCAGTGCCTCCGCACAGGACGCAGTTGAACAACGCGGACAACAAGATGATCGGCGACGGCGACAATGACGAACAAGCGCCGCCTCCCCCGAAACGGCAACATCACCATCACCATCACCATCACCGCAACCGCAGTCAAGGTGTGTAAACGTCTAGGTCCCGGTGACTTAATAACTATCCTATAGCCGAGGTCTGTAGCTTTCATTTTTTTATTTGTAATTTTTTCGTGCAGGTGGTGGCAGATCTTCGTCGACCGCTGGCAACCATAACAACCCTAAACTGCCGGAGAGGAACTCCGACCCGCTGTTCGCGGAGACCTGTAACTTGAGATCGATGGACATGGCGTTTGCCTTCGATCCACCGTCCGCCGACCAGAAACCTCAGAACTCCGGTGCCAGTGACACGATCAAACTCGACGACCTCAACCTTGGCATGGACTATAAACAGCTGATGGAGTACTTTGACAACCTGAAAGAGTCAAACGCTTGATTCGTCATTGCCAACCGCATGCCCGTGTCGTTTCGCACCCCCTCCCCTGTTACCAGTAATCAATAACCATATACGCGCTCACGCCACTGCAGTGGACACCTGCACGCGGCGCATTAGCCTTATCCCGTCCTCGCTCCCGGCCCTCTCACTACTTCTGTCTCTATCTTACTGTCGCACACAAAAAGGTCAATTAATTCAAAGGTTGTCGCTGTATAAACTATATACACCCACATATAATAAAATACTATAATATTATACATAGGTACGCTCGATAGTAGTTGACACCAAAAAAGTTTAAATTTCAGCTTCAGTATTATATTGAAAAGCGTACAACGATGTTAGCTGTTCTCACGCTTACGGTTGTGAGGTAAATTGTAATCCAAATGTATACAATAAAAATTTTAACTTAGGTTGTTTCTGGTTGTTGGATGCATGATGGTACCTAATGAGCCTATTATTATTATTACCTATATAAACACGATATCTACAGTGGATACATTATTAGCCTTTGCTAATGAATGTATCTTCTTAAATTTCTTTCTAAAATAAACTTAATTTATTTAAATTTATATATAAAATATAATCATATATTGATGTTTCGAACTATCTACTTAAGATTTATTTCTCGGACTTACAAAATGAAAAAAATAAATTCAAATTTATATTATAATAATATTATGTACCTATTCAAACAAGCTCGTATAGTTTCTATAATAAGTTTATACAAAAACATTAGTTCCTTGACCTAAATCATTGTTAAAAATATTTGAATCGCAATAATATTACAGATATAGAAAAAATTGAAAATAAGAATAGATAAGTTGTGTTACATCTGTGCTAAATGATACCTTCGTTATTTCCTATTTTTTATATTATGTACGACAATTATTGCCGCTGTTAATAATAATTAAGTTTCCAATTTCACTCTACACGTGTTTCTCTGAATGTTCCTAATTTATTGTATCACTATTTTGATAATAATGTTTAAGCCATTTCCCATTTAGATCTATATTATCATTAATCTAAACATTTTTGTTAAATTTAATTGTT
Organism: Nasonovia ribisnigri; assembly: GCA_027563435.1. NCBI lineage: Eukaryota > Metazoa > Arthropoda > Insecta > Hemiptera > Aphididae > Nasonovia > Nasonovia ribisnigri. The sequence goes on from JANEHU010003951.1 coordinate 69,437, forward strand.
GATTATTTTTAATTTTTTAGTTTGATACCTATTATTGCTTGCAACTTTATTTTATATACTTTTGTACATAATATTCAAATTTAACAATGTTTCTCAATACCTTTTAATATCAAATATTACATTTAATATTTCAATGAATAGTCCTACGATTGTAACTTGTACATTTATATGTTATGTATGTAGTTTTTTTTTTTTTAAAACAATGATGGTATTCCATAATGAATTGCCCCTTTAAACTGAACAGTTACCACAGATATTTTAATATATTTAAGCAATGCTTAATCACAAATAATTATATAAAATATTATACTAAACTAAAGTCACACATTAATAGTGAACATTTATACGCACATATATTATTCTACAATATTCTAATTTATTTAGAAATGTATTTTAATCAAACACATTGTTCATTGTTTTAATTTCTCAGTGCCATTTAAAAAAAAACATTTGTGACAGTATGATGGTATTATTTTTCATTTTATTTTTCTGTGATAATGTAAATAATTTGATTTTGATGGACAGACTTAAATTGCAGATTTTTGGGCATAACCTCATCACATGATTCTAAACTATTATGACATTTTTGAAAAATTGAATAACTATTGTTTCAGTAGGTACCACACAGTGCGGATTTGTGTACATTGTACAATAATACTAATACCAAAAATTGGTACGTTACTTATTCTACTTACAAAAAAAACTGGTTAAAAAACAGTTTCTCGAAACTAATCTAAAATCATACAGCCGTCCATTATATATGTTATGCGATACTTAATAAACAATATCACGATATTCAAGGGCTACCCGTTTGGACCGTCTTAGTTAAAAAAATAATTATATTATATTAATAAGTTAGAAAATAAACACTAATCATTTTAATGTTTTGAACTTATATAGTGCAAACAAACTACCTATTATTTCTAGTCAAAGAATATATTGATACTATATTATATTATATATGTATATTATGTTTAAGTCGTAGATCAAGTAGGTTGTATAAAAAAAAATATATAATATGTTGTTTGCCTTTTTTTTTTGGGACGCAGAAGCTTCCACTAATAAATTTTTACCCGTGTTTCATTTGTTTTGTGTATAAGTACTTTGCGGTAATGATGAAGCGCAGAAACGTCGTACGCGACACAATGAGACTGTTTTTTTTTTTGTAGAATTAATTTACTTTTTAGTATTTTCTTTACCTTTATTTCATTATTATTATTTTCATTATTTAAAATATAGTTTATTGCTTTGTAGAGTATTTTTTGAGCTCTGATAATTTGACTTTTTCTTTTTTTTCCTTTCTATCTTTCAGTCTGTTTCTTTGTTTTTATTTTACATTCATTTTTCCCCTTCATTTTCTCCTTTACATAATTCGGTCAATAATTTATTCAATAAATGTCAATGTTTTTGAATGTTTAACCTTCATATGTACCGGGTTGTGATCTGTATTGTCCAATTATCTCACCAAAATGATAATTTTTATTAGATTTTAAAGTAGAAGTAGTAGTTGACACACTACAATTTAAGTATTGTTATGTTGATGTGAGCAGATATTAATTTTAAATAAACAATTTATTAAACTTACTATTGGCTTTATTTATTGGCTTGTTAAAAATAATAAGTAATAACCATAATGAAGTTGTATGACTGATATCAGTATATAGAAATGTGTAGATCATACAAACTTGGGTAATATTACGTTTTAAATAATTATTAATTATACCTACAATTGTTATAATATTATTATTGCAATAAGATTGATTTTATTATTACATTATTAATTAGTAATTACTTATTACTTTACCTACAAGTTGTGTTTAAATTAAATATTGTTGATTGTTTGATAAAGTACAATGAATTTGGTGTATACGAAATGAGAACTGTACTTGTACATTTTCCTTTCATGTAATAGTTAAATACCTTCTAATTGAATTGGATATGGTTTATTAATATATATAGATTTCAGATTCATTTATATGCAACACTGATTTATTTGTCGTAACTACATTATTTGTTTAATGTGATATTATAACATTATTCATTTGATTTGATGTTATGGTATTAATGACTAGAGTTATAATTAATGACTAAATTATATGCAGTTAAAAATTAAAAAAATCATTGGAACGATAATATTATTGGCTCCTTAATTTGTTGTACAATCTTTGATACTATGTGTTTTTCTAAAATTAACAAAACATTAAGTATGTTTAAAAGAAAAAGAAATTTTAAATATATAATTTCTAACGTTAGGTGCATATACACTGTTTTTTTTCTTTAGTTAACAATTATATTTTATAATACAACCATTACAACCGATGTTTTTTTCAACAATTAGTTATAAGATAAATCTAGAATCTACCATACATATTATTACTGATAGAAAAATAAATTACTGATACTTGATAGTAAGTAATTATTATTGTCGTATTGATCAAGAATACAGTACAACGCAATACATATTTTAAATTATAACTCAATACCTAGTGGATTAAAATTAAAATTGGAAATACAATAATATAATAATTAGTCAAATTAACTAATATTAATCTAAGTACAATTTACTATTCTCAGAATTAGAGGTTGACAGATCATTAGCACTCAAAATCGATTTTCGTATGAAATGATTATTATTTTTATCATAGAATTAACATTAAATACACACAAGTCACAAATTCACTATAATACAGTGACATACTTACCTACTGAATGTCGAGGTGGATACAAAACTTAATTATTGGTATAATTCCGACGTCCCTATTATGAAACGGTGTATGTTGTATAACATCACATCACATTTTACGGCGAAGACCCTTCGTCATCGTCACCGTGACAGATGATTGCTTTCAAATAATGAACATTGTTTCCACTAATTCCAAATATAATACATATTGTATTATACACACAATATTAGAGAGAAACGTATTGTATGAGTGTGCCTCGTACACGTGCTGATATGAAAGACCACCGACTACGCATAAAATCTAGCCCTCTTGACATTATTCACCCCTAAGCGCGTATGGCAATAATAATAATAATAATAATAATAATAAGCTATCCTTTGCGGTGCAAGAGCCGTACAAAAGAACAGCGGTTTAGAACGGCTTATTGTTGTTGTGACGTCGTCCGACGACAATATTTGCGATAAACACCGCTCCGACGAGTGATTAATTTAGTTACAATTTTACGGCGGGGCGGGGACACGAGTTAGGCAATAGTCCCCCTTGAAAATAACAACGTGGTCTTAGTTATTTTAATTTTTAACTATGAAATATTGTTGGATTATTTGCTTATAGATATATATATATATAAGTAGGTACTATTAATGAATGGAAGTAATCAAGTATCAATGAAGTGTATAGTGCAAGCGTGGCCAACTTTTTTCAAGTCTCTGGCCACATTTGACATTGATATTTATACTGTGGACCGTATATATCGGTAGTTTTGATAAAATATACATTATTAATATACTTAAAATCATTATTTTTATATTTGGTACCTATAGAATTTTGTAGTTTTATAAAACTGTCACGGGTCGGTTGGTCCGCGACAGATGAATGCAAAGGTGCGATGTTATCGGCTATAGCGGTAAGTATATTTTTAAATTTAGATGTCCCATATTGGAGATGGCCGTTTGGGCGAATCCACCCAAAAAGTGGTCTGTTTAGGTGAATAATTATATGCCGATTGAATGAGTGTTTATTCCACAAAAAATACTGTTTGCAGGATGAATAAGAGTAAATTGGTTTTTAGATTTAATTTCCTACGTTGCAGAAAATTAAAAAATAAAGTCAACTACAAGTTACATAATTAATAATGAACTCTTAACTTTAAAAATATATTGGTATTATAGTAATATAAAAAATTATTTTAAACGAAGAATAAACATTTTAGTTATTTTGTTGATTTGAGCTAGAGGGGAGTAAAAACTATGCGATTGCTTTTTTATGCTTAATTTAATGTTTGAATGCGCTTTTTCAAGCACTTATTTTGATGATTTTATCCTTTGGGTGCTTATTAAGTCCCAAGCACTGGTTATGATGAACGTAGGTATATTCTGCAGAATACCACATCTCGCGGTACCTACTACCTAATTGATTTTTTGTCCAGCTATAGGTATACGATATATATATATATATATATATATTATATTATGTACTGCACAGTCTATACTACCTTCTATCTTATAATTTTTTTTTATCAAGTTTTTATTTAGATTTTTCAAACCTATATAGTATACACACACTGAATTAAATTGAGAAAAATTCTAAACTATTATTAAAGCATCAAAGTACTAGACACCTGTGAATGGTATACAATATTGTTATGTTCATTATAATATATAGGTGATCGGTGTGATGGATTTTACACTTTCACAGTCTTACCTTTACGGAATTGACGCAATCGGATCGCAATCCACTGGAAATGGTCAACTGTATACGAGAGACTTAATACCGAAATGTCGCTTCACTGAACAGCGATTGAAGCCGCACATAGGGAACAGCCTTGCTATAGATTGATATCGATCAACTTTTATGCTTATTAAAAGAAATTGTGGCTATGTATTCTTAATATTTTTCAACTGCTATTGTAAAAATATATCAGGATCCTTAATTATATTTTCACGCTTTTTGTGTCAACAAATAAAACTTTATTGATATTTATAGAAAACAAAACTAAAAAAATTGAAAACTTAAAATGTCCGTAAATAGCTCAAAACGAGTCATAATATTTTCAAAATTGTATGGTGTATGAAAAATGAAAATATAAAAAAATTGCATGTATCTACGGTCATTTGTTTTAGAGTTACACCAAAATAAAAATATAAATTGCATCACCAGTATTAACCACTCGTATAATATATTAAAATATGTTGTGTTCACTGGATGCCCCAATGTTTGTAGCGCAAATTCTAAAAATAAAAATCTATACTTATTTTTTGAAATTTATATTTTTTTTCATACATTATTAACATTGGGTCAAAAAGTTTTATATTTTGTTTTTAGTACTCTGGCATTCACATGCCCCCAAACATCTGCTGTCCGGGCAAATCCCCTTAAAACCCTGCGTCAAATCCCGCCCTGCTCGTGAGTAACATAAATGGTAAAATCGTTTTCACAGCTACGTCGTGTTCAAAAGTTCAGCTCGTATAACGAGCAGTTAGAATAATAATATGGTAAAAGCATATTGTGATGAAAATAAAACTGAGTGAAAAATTATGTTTAGGTCTAAACCAACAACTTCCACCTACTGTGGTCGAATTTTTTAACCATTCGTTGAAATGTGGACCGCCCACTAAGTTTTTTTTAGCGGTGGTGTTTTCATAAATAATTTATTATCTTTGGGCATATGGATATTTATTATGATTGGCATTTTCAAAGAGTAATGATAAGGTATTCGGAAAAAAAAGCCCCGGAAAAAAAAGCCCCGGAAAAAAAAGCCCCGGAAAAAAAAGCCCCAGAAAAAAAATACGGTAAAAAAAGCCCCGCCATAGGAAAAAAAAGCACCGTACCTACGAAATACATATCATTTTTTTTATTATAGTCGACATTTTATAATTTTAAATTTTTAAACAATATACCTAGGTATCTATATTATATTATAATTGTAATAATAACCAACAAAAGGAAATGTTTAATATTATAATAAATGAATGTAAAACTCGCGATATGTATCCAGCTCCAAGATACTTACACTTGGATTTTGAATTAGGTGTAATAAATGCCGCTAAAAATATTTTAGGAAACCACATTACTATACATGGGTGTTTTTATCATTTGTGTCAGTCGACTCATAGAAAATTACAAAAACTTGGTTTAGAAACCATTTACAAAGAAGAAAGTGAATTTAGAAAATATTGTGGTATGATCGATAGCTTAGCTTTTCTGCCCCTGGATAAAGTGCTAGATGGAATGACGTGCTTGAAAGAAAATATACCACCTCGTGCGGAAGACCTTTTGTTTTATTTTGATTTTTATTACGTAAATGGTACATATAGGCGAGTAGGAACTGCTTCGTCCTTGCGTTTGCGTAAAATACCCCCCATATTTCCACCGTCTACGTGGAATGTACACGAAATAACATTGAAAGGTGGACATCGCACCAACAATACCACAGAGGGTTGGAATAACCGTTTTTCAAAGCTCTGTGGTCATAAGCATCCTACAATTTGGAATTTGATTAAAAAAATGAAAATGGAAGTTGCTGCAGACCAAGCAAAATTAGCGTTATGTAATGTAGGAGATTATGGAAGTACAAAACTTGGTACAAAAAAATTAACTGAAAACCGCTTAAAAAATTTATGCATGCAAATTAAAAATAATGAAATAAGTATATTAGATTTTCTCATGGCTGTTAGCCACAATATTAGAATGCAATGCTACTAATTTTTTAGTTTATTTTATACCTAACCTATTTTATAATTAGTTATTATTATTATTATTTTTTTATAGTTACCTTTTAAGAAAATAAATGTATTACCTTGTATAATAAATTAGATGCATAATAATATAATAAAATAATTTACTAGTATATTATTTTATAATATTATATTTATGATTATGGATATTATGATTATAATTAATTATATAAATCATAATAAAAAAGAATAATGTATTTAGTTGGTATGGGGCTTTTTTTTCCTATGGCAGGGCTTTTTTTACCGTATTTTTTTTCTGGGGCTTTTTTTTCCGGGGCTTTTTTTTCCGGGGCTTTTTTTTCCTAGATTCAATGATAATTATATCGATTCATTTTTATGCAATCCAACTTGTTTGTCTTTATTACATATATACCTAATACCTACATAGAAATATGGAGATGAAAACACAAGCAATCATATTTAACGATAAACGATTTTTAAAATGATAAAGTAGGTAACCTCTCGCTGTACAGTAGTATAGGTGTTGAGTGTACACCTCGTCATTGAGTAAGTCATATTGTCGTATATGCGTGTAATTAATGTATTCAATCATTAACCACTGCTCATAAGAAAAACGATTCTAAGCGAACGTCGTCAATCTATATATATATTAAGCATATTTCATGGTATGTTTTTTGATATTGCTCTTAAAGTTATTTATTTATTATGGTAACTGTTGATTTATTTTTTATAGTTATTATTTTTTTTTTACATTTTATTCAAAATATTTATTTGTGAAATCTCACCCAACCTTATTTTTAATTACATCAATATAACAACTATAAGGAATATTGTATTACATTTTTAATCTTAGGTATGAATATATAAAATTATGAATTTTTAACTAGGTACAAAATAATTTGCAAATTTTTTCAGTTTTGACGATATTCTGAGGTAATTAAACAAATATTTTATTAATTATATTAATATTTTAACATATTATTATATTCGTAGTATTGTTATTGTTTTTTCTCGATTAGTTTAAAAAATACTGAGAATTTTTAATTTTTACCTCCAAAAAGTAGATAGGTACATGTAGATCAAATTTTTTGCCAGAAACCTCCGTCAAAGTTGTCGCTCAGATTATCTTTTCTAATAGAAAAAGTGTCCTCAGACACACACATCACACATCATTGTAATATCAAATATCAATATATATTCATAGGCTCATAATCTAAAATAAAATCTACATTATTACTTTAAAAATGTTATTTTCTTGTATTCTTTAAAAATTGTATTATTCAAATGTTTAAAAAATATTAACGTTTGTAAGGATAGTGGTCAGTAGAAAAAAAAGAGCACTGGGAGTTGGGACACAAATAGGTATGTATTAAAAACATAAATAGTTACACAATACACATAGAAAAAGATCAACTTATCCTTGTTTAGTGTTTACTAATATTATACATCTATTTACAGGAGCATTTATTAGAATATAGTTCGTCCCGTTTGTGGACTGAATAAAAATATATTTTGGTATGTTTAATGTCATAAACGATGATTTATCTATGGATGACGTTTACTCATTGATGACTATAGGTTATGTTATATGCGTTTGTAGACTATTAAAATATGTAATTCTGAATTTTTCAAAATATATATTTTCTTTTAAAATTATTATTTACATAATCAGTTTCGACCTCAACACCAGAAAGCACGTTTTCTATCACGAAAATATTAAAAAACTATTTACGAAATTTATCAGGCCAAGTACGACTTACAGGTCTTAGTGTCTTACTATAGCTCTTCAATCCATATGATTTGATCGATCGTTTCGCAAAAGAAAAAAGACTACTAGACTTTATACTATAAAAATATTTAAATTAAAATTGTATACATTTATCACACATGTAATGCATCAAAATAATTATTTAGATGTATTATCTTATACTTCACACATATAGGTAGATTTTTTTTAAGTAAATTGATTTTATATTATGAAAAAATATACGTCTGGTATTAAACCACTCCCGAAAATTCGTTCCCGCAACGGCCTTGGTATCATTTAACATTTTATATATTATGTAAACTATTTAACGATACTGTTCTAAAAAAATTGATTTTGTGTTGATTCTATAACTTGTTATAAAACCTAACATGGATAATGCTTTGCTTTGCACATGTGCAGTGCAATGAGTATTAAAATAAAGACTTGTCGAAAAGTATAGGTACCTATAGATCCTTATTCAGGTTGACATGAGTAAGTTTCAGATCATTTAAATATCATTATGAAGGTATGGAAATCGCCTTTTGAAAGAGTAAAGACTTATCGTAAGTAATAACTTTACGATTACATAGGTAGTTATATTAGGTAGCATTAATTATGGTTACTGAGGCCCTGTAGTTTAAACATCCATTAAAAATTAAATGAATCAATAGTTGGCTAATGGTACCTTAAACATGACTTCGTGGCCTACGATTGGTCACTTACATTTTAGCTAACCGTTAAATTAATCAATTTTTTTACTCAATTTGATATTATAGTAGTATTTCATAGAACTATATTATATATTATGCACATTGGTACAACACCAAAACTCAAATAATATAATATATAGGTAATATTATAGCGTTTTGTATAATGTATAGTGCATAATCTTACGACGTTTTTTTGTTTTATACACAACATAGTTATCATATATATAATATATATATATATATTATATATTATATATTTCTATATTTTATTATTTTACTATATTTATATTATATTCATTAGTGATATTGATAAAACAAATTCAACAGAGAAAAAAATGTGTGAAAAATGTGTGGTTCAATAGGTTGTTATCATAAGAAAAATTAATTTCTACCGACTAGAAAATTAAATAGGATCGTAATAACGATTAAAATATAATTATTATTTTTATTGTAGATAAGTGTATTTCTTGAAAAAAGTGACGCCCGTACAAATGTGCTTCTCTGGGCTATTTTTCCATACAGCTCCCTAAATGTGTGATTGCGTGTGTGTGTGTGTATATATGTGTCTGAGTGTGTGTGTGTGTGCAAGACAGATAAAACAAAATGAACGATTGCGTGTGTAGCGTCCTCTTAAGTACACGTAGACACGGTTCGCAACACCAAATGAGCGGGCGGGGCTGAGTCTTCCGACCGTTATCACAAACGATGCGAATTGGAGGTACGTTATTGTATATTTTTATAATTATAAACGTCTGGCACGTTTTTCGTGCAGCCGAAGCGATTATTATATTATGCACAGTCGAGCAGAGCATATATACATATACAGTGTATTGTGTTTATTATTATACTAATATAATATTGGCATTGTCCCTCGAGTTTTTCGCTACGAACACAGACTGGGTCGTTCGTTTGAGATCACGCTGACGACTCAATACGAGCATAATATTATTATCGGGGTTTAATTTTTTTCCGTCGTATTTTTCATCGCCAGGAGGCTGTTTTAGGTTGTTGTAGTGTTTTCGGATACTTGTAACAATATGTGTTCTACTCCATTATCGTTGTGTTATAATACATGCGAACTGTGTTCGGTGGAATGATATTAAACGATACTTGATTGGTCGATCGGCCAGGTACTCAGGTAATATACCGTGTATACCACAAACAGCTAGACTGAATATCATGATAATATGCGATTGATCAAGAGTACCAAATATAATGTATCCCGTACTATACGCGTCTCACACAAGGTATAGGTACACATTGAAAACTACCCGATATTGCGTATCTTAGCCGCGTCTGATTTGTTGTTTCGTTTTTGTAATGAGTCTGTTTATAATAATAATAATTAACAAACGCCTATTTAAGTAATATGAGGAGAACGTATTATAGAGTCGGTAAAAAAATATAATATATAGGGTGATACTTTTAATAAAGAACTCTCAATTCTCAAACTTTCGAAAACGATACGTTTATCAAAATAATTTTTTTACATATAATTTGGCGACAAAACCATTTTTAAAAAACTGATATTTTTTACCATCTTTATCGTTATCGTTGTAAATTGTTTTACTTTATAGTTTTTTGTAGGATAAAAAGATCACATACATTTTTAATTTCTTAGTCTGGGGCAGAATATTATTTGGAGTACCTACTAAAATCGAATTTTGAATAAACAGTTAACTATGTATCTGTTAAAACTTATAAGTTATAAGTAATATTTATTTGTAGCTGTAATATGAGGACTGTAACGGCCGCACAGGGGTATCCCGCAAAACGATGTTTCACCACTTCAATCATCTAAACTTAAGACAAGTATTTTATTAGTCATACATAAATAACTATATAACTATATATATTATATACTAGTTTGATATTCGATTTTTATAATAGGAATATATCAAAATACTCAGAAAAATTATTCCGATTAAAAACGTATGTTGTCATTCAAAAGAGTAAGATTTTTAAAAAATAATAGTAATAATAATAAATGTTAATAGTTTTCGAAATTATAAGTGTCTTACGTTTAAAAAAAAAAAATCATCCTGTATAATACAGCATATTATGCATCACGTATAATAAAGCGTGTATGTGTGTGTGTGTGTGTGTGTGTGTGTGTGTGTGTGTGTGTGTGTGTGTGTGTGTGTGTGAGTTGTGCGAGAGGACGGCGGCGGTGCACTCGGGTCATCTATAACACGTTCCCACGGTCGGCCCGGGCCGGGCACGCCGCGGAGCTTGGGTCAAGTCACGCCTCTTCGCCGGCCGGTCCGTACCGGGAACTCGACGTCGTCGTCGGGCCCTCGCACGCGTTTGTGTGCGCGTGTGTGTGCGTGTGTGCACGAGCGCCTGACCAAAGACGCCCCCAAACAATTAAAGCCGCATCGATAACGCACAACGACGGTGGAAACGGCGTATTTTTTATGCATTAAAAAAAATAATATCCATGCGTATGTTCGTACGTGTATGTATATACATATTATATCGTAATATTATGTTATATTATATAATAATAATAATAATTATCATGATGATAATATTACGGTCGCGCGTGCAATACCGTCGGACACCGCCGACGACGTCCGAGTCGAACGCAAACGAGGAAACTCGGTACGTCCAATACGTTTTTTTTTTTTTGTATTATAATACCTTATACCATATATTACACCGGTGACGTGCCGATGCAGACGATCTCCTCATCCGCTGGTTGCCGCTCGCCGAGTCCGTCAGTATATAGGCATTTGGATCTTCGCCGGCGTGGGATGTGTCGGGTAAGGTTTCGTTTTATTTCTCACGTGATACGTTCCCGGGTTTTTCCGAATTTATTAAACAACGGCGGCGGCGATACTTTTTAGTTTCAACGCTCGCCTTGCGCTCAAAATCGAATCCCGGAAGGTTAGGTTAGGTATTTTTATTGTCTCTATAGGTATATAAATATTATGCCATACTATTGCCTCGAATAAATCCAACAGCGAAATATAAACATTATTTATTATAATGTAATAATGTACCTAACGACAATCTTCAAATTTTGTTTTAAGTTGGAATTTAATTTTACATTTTTACATTAACATGTGTTGTATTCTTATTTAAAACGTCGACTTTATTAATATTTTATAAACTCGAAACGCTACAAGTGTTATTTTTTTTTTCTCCTGATTATTCTAAAAGCCCAGGTACTCGATATTCTAATGTTAAAATACAACTAATTATTATAATGTATACCGTACATTTGTATGCTGTATAGGCTGTACAGCTTATTCACGGTTTCCATCTAATATGTACCAAATATTACAGGAATTTAAGCATTAAAGGTGGCACCCGATGGGAAACGAAACTGATGGGACTTCGAAGTTCATCGCTGGCCAAGAAAAACGACGATACTCTGACATGGGTGTTGCACAGAAGAGATCTTTGTCAACAAGAACCCGACCAGAAGCCTCATGAAACGTGAGTTTATAAATTAATATGTTATCAGATATCACTACACAGTATAATTTAGTATATAAAATATTAATTTCTCTCACGGCAAGGCGGTTATTTAGAAGTCGTGGTGGTTGTTTTCAGTTTTGTTTTTAGAAATTTGTTTTGTCATTTGAAACAGGCACTACCGTTGCTCGTTGTAATGCGAAAATCGAAAAAGTTATTTAAAAAAGGGGGTCAAGTGGATGTAGCTCTGCTGTACAGTAGGTTACAAGTAGATCACTGTATAATGGATGGTATTAAATTTGAATTCAATGATATAATACCATTGTATACGAAAAACGATTCTGAGCGGTGACGGTATGTCAGTCTAGGATATTTTAAATTATATTGATATTGTTATTTTACGGTAGCTGCTAAGTTGAATTAATATTATTCATATTATTTAATTATTAATCTAAAATTATCAGTGATGCTAGAAAAATATTATAATATATACTGTTACTCGTTAAAATTGATTTTAAAATGTAATTTCGTCCAAATTTGAACTTAAAATGTCTGTAAAAAATAACTGTGTAATGTGTTTATATATTTTTTAGAATTTTTGTTTACAGTATGTACTATTTATTAGAATCTTTATTTTAAATTTTCAATCCTTAGTTATAAAAACTGATCATTATATAATTGTTTAATTACAATGATTGATAATTTTCAATATTTTAATGAATTTTGTCAAAATTCGAACTTTAAATGATTATAAAAAAAATGTGTGCCTATGTATTTTTAATATTTTTAAATTGCTATTGTAACAATATATCAGGAGCCTTGTATTAAATTTTCATTATTTTTGGCCCAACAAATAAAACTTTCTTGGTATTTATAGAAAAAAAACTAAAAAAATTGTAAACTGAAAATGTCCGTTAACAGCTTAAAATAAGTCAGAATATTGAAAATGCTATGGTGTGTAGAAAATGCTTATATAAACATTCGGTCAAAATTTCATGTATCTACGGTTTTTTCTTTTAGAGTTATACCAAAAACCAAAATTGATTTTGTCGAAAATTGGTTTTCCGTAAAAATTCCCGTTTTCCTTAATTTTTCATTTGTTTTTCACGGCGTTTTTGAAAACTATTGGAAAATTTTGACTTTTGACTCCCCAAAGTACCAACTAGATTCACTTTCCTATCAAAAAAGATGCTATTGAAGAAAATCGAAGCTTTTTTACTGTCCTAAAAGGTGATGACAGACACAAAAAAAATAAATAAATAAAAAAAACACACATCATTGTAAAATCAATACATTCATCGCTCCGCTCAGAATCTAAAATAATGTATGATACGGGATTATAATATTATTATTGCTGTTCTACTTACATGCCCGCATACAAATCGTTGCAAATGGAATACGTTTATGGATTCGTATGCGTCTTTCCGTTCGCGGGTTTGTAAATATTATTTTTCGAAAAATGTTGATGGTAAAAATATTTATTTAAAATTTAAATCAAGTAGTTTATTTTTTAATATTTTTTTAGAATAATATATGGAAACGTTATAATATTTTTCAAAATATTCTTTTCAGATGCGTATCATCCATATAATTTTTATATATTTTTCTTAAGTTTAACTAGTATATATTTTTCATTTTTAATTTCACCAGGTCATTTCTGTTACACGCCCTGTATAAAAAAAAAAAAAAAAACATAAATATGTTTATTATTATAATAATTTCACAGTGCCTACACAATTATTATATTTTCTCAAAATTATAAAAAAAATTATGTTTTTTACCAACAACTGCTCAATCGGTTTGTTTTTAAAACCAGAAAGAAGCAAATGTTCTCTATTCCCTCCCCCTTAGGCCCCTATTGACGCCACTGCATTGCGCATTTTGATACTGTTCTATATTATTATTTACTATGAACGCGTGCGATAAATAAACAATATAATATTATAGTATAATATATTATTTTATACATCAACGGGTTTCGAAGTGTTCGTCAGTAGGTTTTTCAAATGGAAACTATGATACTGCATAATAACATAATCATATATTATTATAATAATAATTATGTTATACGTTATTATTGTCAGGAAATCGTACGGTGGTTCGACATCGTCCGAATATCGAGGAAGAAGGCACAACAATCATGTCCAGAGAAAAAGGAGAAACCACGTGCACTCAAACATATTGGACTACGGCAAGCCCGAACAGACGTACGGCTACGGAATATCTGATTTGGACGATTTCCTCTCAAAAGTAAGATGACCTAAAATAACACTTTGCTACATAATACTATAATATTGTCTAGAATATATTATTATTTATATATAGTATCTCATCTATAGTTATACGTCTATACTCTATAATGTATACGTAAATCAATCTAATGAGTCCTGAGAATGTGCGATACAATATAATACACTTAATAATAACTAATTAATATTAAATTTTCGTTATTAGAACAGCCTCCTAGCTATCTTTCAAGTTAGAAACAGTTAGAAATCTATAGGCCCTCGGTAAATAGGAATGCATTATCATGAATAAACGATTTAATAATGACAATAATTAATAAGTACCTATATACTTATTTTAATAAAATATGGTATTGAAACTAGATAATCTATTTTAATTTGTAGAAAAAGGACACATTGAAATGTTTATAAGCTGTCAATACCTATTACCTGTATAGGTATTATATGTTTACAATTTATTAGGTTTTTTACCATACGGTATGTTTATACCTAATATATATTACATTTATGGATAAGTTTGACATACAATTATATTTTATAAAATGTCACTTACTTTTTATAAAGCTTTATGCTTCAAAAATTATTATTTTATAACGTTTCTTTTTGTTATAATTAGTTTTAGTTGTTAAAATTTTATTTTTTTCTAAAATTGTTTAAGTTCATTGCAAATTGAGCGTATGACTTACTCAAAACTTAATAAATATAATATTCACCTTTGTACTGGCCAACTTAAATATATGGTTATATGTTGACGATTGTCCAATACTCCACCACCGGGCATCACTATAGCAACAAAAATATACTTACTTCTTTTATGGTCATCGATCGTTATTCACTTAGCATTTCTCTTATAATATTGTTATGTCGACATTTATAAAATATTAAAACAATAAGCCATAATAAGGTACATAATCAATTTATTTTATAGAAAATTTGTTGTATTTTTGTGTTTTTTCTTTATAGTTTATAGTTTATACATAGGTTATTGCAAATTTCAATATATTATATTGAGGTCCTCTTAACCCTTAGGCATTTCGTCAATACCTGTTGACTGACAACACGTATACTTAAGTTTTAATTTAATTACGTTCTGTGTTCGACAGTACCCACCTATTTTTAAATTACGATAGCCGATAGACGATACTTGATAGGTTATAAATTATAATCATTCATCAAGTTACATCAATCGTTTCCAATTAGTTTTTAATATCTACTTTTACAGTACGTTCTAAATATCATTATTGAGTATATATTACTATAGTTACTTCAGTCTGACTATTGGATATATAATAAATATATTTTTCATTCTTCACATCGTCATAAATTCACGATGAAATTTATTATTTGAGGTATTTTTGTTTTGTTTATGAAGTGACGGTTGATTGCATATTACGTTTGAGTATAGGCAGTGGCGTAACGATAGGGTGGCATGACGGGCAATGGGCCACGGGCCCACGACTCTAGCTAGAGGTTAGGTTCAAGAAAAAAATAGTACATTAGTCCATTAGTGAAATTTATAAATACGATTCTGTTTAAAAATATATGACGTATATTCTTGTAAAATAAAATAAATTTAATAACTGATCACGATTATATTTAAAGATATTTTATTTACCAGTCCGTCGACATTGTCGATATTAATATTATTATATTGTTATTTGTAGAATGGAAATAACAATGAAGCGTATCGCAATCGCTTGTCTTTGAAACCGAACGTAACATTTATATTTTATATTTAGATACTAGATTAGATTAGAACTATTCTAAGAAAAAGTGACCGTCGTTTAGTCGTTGTTACTCGATGTTCTTTTAATTTATATTTTATTTTGTTACTAGACTTCGGTCGTTTGTCATCCCGCCTGCGGCGGAAAGACTGTGTGGGCGGTGGTGCTCTTTGTCGATTCACCTCGGGCGATGCTGCGTTTTTCGATCCGGCCTGCGGCGGGAACGCGGGGTCGTCGGGTATCGTCGCGTTGGCAGCACTGGTCTGGCGGTAATTTTTGAACGCGGAAGAATGTCTAGTCGTAAGTCACGGCCGCTGAAAATCGACCGGCGATTCAAGTCGATCGTACGACAATCGGGCAATCCGAAGACGTGTATGTCCGGTTCTCGAGTGTGTGTGTTGAAATCGGGAATTCGGATTCTGAGTTTGAGTGTCTAGCTATCAGTCATCTCGGGAGAAAGTCGATTCCCGAACGGACAATCCGCTTGCGGTGGATCGGATGCAGTGGGAGTCTAAGTCGCTCGTATGCAAGTAGATAGTCAGGTAGGCAATCCGACCAGACCGTGCACCGGGCGTGTATGTCCGGTTCTTGAGTGTGTGTGTTGAAATCGGAAAATCGGATTCTGAGTTTGAGTGTCTAGCTATCAGTCATCTCGGGGGAGAGTCGATTCCCGAACGGACATCCGCTTGCGGCGGATCGGATGCAGTGGGAGTCTAAATCGCTCGTATGCAAGTAGATAGTCAGGTAGGCAATCCGACCAGACCGTGCACCGGGCGTGTATGTCCGGTTCTTGAGTGTGTGTGTTGAAATCGGAAAATCGGATTCTGAGTTTGAGTGTCTAGCTATCAGTCATCTCGGGGGAGAGTCGATTCCCGAACGGACAATCCGCTTGCGGCGGATCGGATGCAGTGGGAGTCTAAGTCGCTCGTATGCAAGTAGATAGTCAGGTAGGCAATCCGACTACGTCGGATCGCAGACCGTGCACCGGGTGTGTATGTCCGGTTCTTGAGTGTGTGTGTTGAAATCGGAAAATCGGATTCTGAGTTTGAGTGTCTAGCTATCAGTCATCTCGGGGGAGAGTCGATTCCCGAACGGACATTCCGCTTGCGGCGGATCGGATGCAGCGGGAGTCTAAATCGCTCGTATGCAAGTAGATAGTCAGGTAGGCAATCCGACCAGACCGTGCACCGGGCGTGTATGTCCGGTTCTTGAGTGTGTGTGTTGAAATCGGAAAATCGGATTCTGAGTTTGAGTGTCTAGCTATCAGTCATCTCGGGAGAGAGTCGATTCCCGAACGGACAATCCGCTTGCGGCGGATCGGATGCAGGGGGAGTCTAAGTCGCTCGCATGCAAGTAGATAGTCAGGTAGGCCATGCACCGGGCGTGTATGTGTTGCTGGTTTGAAATGTAAGTGTTGAAAACCTTATTTATTCATCAGAATAGAGTTTTTTATATATTTAGAAAAGTTTAAGTTAGAACGACAAAGCGACAAAAATAAATGTATATACATAGGTTTATTATATGCGTTTACCTACCTTAATCTAACATAACGCAGTAACATGACACAATTGAAATATAACTGCGTCAGATAGCAGACAACGTTAATTATTGCGGTAATATATCAACCATAAAAATATACATTTTAAAAATAATAATATACAAATACGTGAAAAAAAACGCAAAAAAAATGAGATTTTGGGCGGCCATGCTATTCAGACGGCCTCCGCAATCCATCGGATTCAATTCAACCGGTATCGAACCGCCTACCTTAGTGTTACACATGTCCTACGCCTTAACCTACCTAACTACCTATCGAGATGAAATGTACAGTTAAATCTATAGCACTTGAGCCATTTCTACACAACGACGAATTCTGTATTAAAAATGTTAATTCGTAGAAATCGTGTGTACTAAAACCTTAAATCGCATATTTTTACGTTTCCGGTGTGTATATATCGTGTGGTTTTATTGTAGTCCGATAAACATATACTGAAATAAAGACAATTAGGTACATAATAAATACGTACTAATAATATATACATATGCTAGGTAATTTAGCTGGGATTCCGAATACGTCGCGAGCGGGGCTGTGAGACGTTTAAAACTTTTAGAATCGTCAATTATCGTTCAAACAGAACGCGGCAACGGCTAAAAAGAATTAATATAATAATAAAATAAATAATTCGCGAAAAAAAAGAATTTCTAATAAAACACAGCCACCACAAATTTACACAATTCGCCGCGGCCGATATCGAACGCTCCACCGCCGGGTAACCTGCCCAACGCCCTAATCCTACCTACCTAGACACTGAGATGAGAATCGGAGTGAAATAAATGCCTCTTAAGGCGTCAATTATATATAGTTATTTATCAATTTTCTATTAATTAACTTGATTTTATGCTAATTATGAATAAAACCTATCTACCTATAGTATAGTCATATCGATCAATAATTATATATTGTTAATTATATATAAACCTAGTTCATCAAATAGTATAGTGATATCATTATAAAATTTAAATGCCAGAATTTAATTAAATACATGAAGATCTATTAGTTTATAATCAATTATTAT
Source organism: Nasonovia ribisnigri (assembly GCA_027563435.1). NCBI lineage: Eukaryota > Metazoa > Arthropoda > Insecta > Hemiptera > Aphididae > Nasonovia > Nasonovia ribisnigri. Next base: position 88,242 of record JANEHU010003951.1, read on the forward strand.
TGTATTCGGTATATAGTATCTGCAGCAGTTTTGTATCATACATAAAATTTAAATTACCAGATTACATTACCTCAAACAATCATCTCACCTAAAAACTGTAATATATTTAGTACTACATAGAGTATACTTATAGGTGTCTTATATAACTATCGTGTCTAGTCAAGTAGTATATATTAGAGAACTATTGCATATAATGCAGCCCATGTTAAACAGTATAGGTGTAGATAATAAAATCAAGTGTTACCTAATTTATTATTTAAAATAAATAGTTTGTTCCATATAATACTCTACCTATATAAGTTATATCAAATAGTATCATTATACAATTTAATTTTCAGACTTTAATTAAATATAGGTACATAAAGTTCTATTTCGTTTATTAATATTGTATTATTTAGAATCTGTAGCACTGTAGCAGTATTTGTATGCTACACTAAATTTATATAAACTGTAATATATCGAGTACCTACTACATAGTATGTTATATATTTATTACTATCTAGCCACATAATCGAGCCCTTGCCTGACTTAGATGCGTTGATAAATAGCTGTGGATGTCAATTATATATAGTTATTTATCAATCGTCTATTAATTAACTTGATTTTATGCTCACGATGAATAAAACCTATCTACCTATAGTATAGTCGTATCGATCAATAATTACATATTGTGTTAATTATATATAAACCTAGTTCATCAAATAGTATAGCGATATCATTATAAAATTTAATTGTCAGAATTTAATTAAATACATGAAGATCTATTAGGTAGTTTATAATAAATTATTGTATTATATAGTATCTGCAGCAGTTTTGTATCATACATAAAATTTAAATTACCAAATTACATTACTTCAAACAATCATCTCACCTAAAAACTGTTAAACAGTATAGGTGTAGATAATAAAATCAAGTGTTACCTAATTTATTATTTAAAATAAATAGTTTGTTCCATATAATACTCTACCTATATAAGTTATATCAAATAGTATCATTATACAATTTAATTTTCAGACTTAAATTAAATATATAGGTACATAAAGTTCTATTTTGTTTATTAATATTGTATTATTTAGAATCTGTAGCAGTATTTGTATGCATTAATTATGTAACATTAAAATCAAAAACATTTAACCATTATTTTAATAGTATAAGAAAGATATAAGAACAACAAACAAATGAATATTTAAAAATATAAGTCGAGTGTTTTTTCTTTACGGTCAGTATCGAACGCTCCACCGCCGGGTTTCCTGCCTAACGCCCTAATCCTACCTACCTAGCCACTGAGATGTGAATCGGAGTGAAATAAATGTCTCTTAAGGCGTCTCGCCGCCACCGAGGATAATCGCGAACGCTACGCCGTCGTCCCACGTGGACTCCCGGGTCGGGCGGTCTACTGTTTTCCGACGCGTTCTAACGAAGAAAAAGCGATTTACGGGTAAAAAATCGGAATTTCTACACATAAATACATATTATAAATAAATAGTTTGTTCCATATAAATATATAATACTCTACCTATATGAGTTATATCAAATAGTATATAGACACATATTATCATTATACAATTTAATTTTCAGACTTTAATTATAGGTACATAATTAATATTATTTAGAATCTGTAGCAGTATTTGAATGCTACACTAAATTTATATAAAATGTAATATATCAAGTACCTACTACATAGTATGTTATATATTTATTACTATTTAACCACATAATCGAGCCCTTGTCTGACTTAGATGTGTTGACCAATAGCTGTGGATATCAATTATATATAGTTATTTATCAATTGTCTATTAATTAACTTGATTTTATGCTCAGGATGAATAAAACCTATCTACCTATAGTATAGTCATATCGACCAATAATTATATATTGTTAATTATATATATACATAGTTCATCAAATAGTATAGCAATATCATTATAAAATTTAACTGCCAGAATTTAATTAAATACATGAAGATTTATTAGTTTATAATAAATTATTATTGTATTATATAGTATTTGCAGCAGTTTTGTATCATACATAAGATTTAAATTACCAAATTACATTACCTCAAACAACCATCTCACCTAAAAACAGTATAGGTGTAGATAATAAAATCAAGTGTGACCTAATTTATTATTTAAAATATAAATAGTTTGTTCCATATAATACTCTACCTATATAAGTTATATCAAATAGTATATAGTCACATATTATCATTATACAATTTAATTTTCAGACTTTAATTAAATATAGGTACATAGAGTTCTATTTTGTTTATGAATATTGTATTATTTAGAATCTGTAGCAGTATTTGTATACTACACTAAATTTATATAAACTGTAACATATCAAGTAGGTACCTACTACATAGTACATAGTATGTTATATATTTATTACTATCTAACCACATAATCGAGCCCTTGTCTGACTTAGATGCGTTGACAAATAGCTGTGGATATCAATTATATATAGTTATTTATCAATTGTCTATAAATTAACTTGATTTTATGCTCACGATGAATAAAACATATCTACCTATAGTATAGTCATAGTATAAACCTAGTTCATCAAATATTATAGCAATATCATTATAAAATTTTACTGCCAGAATTTAATTAAATACATGAAGATCTATTAGTTTATAATAAAGTATTATAGTATTATATAGAATCTGCAGCAATTTTGTATCATACATAAAATTTAAATTACCAAATTACATTACCTCAAACAATCATCTAACCTAAAAACTTTTAAACAGTATAGGTGTAGATA